>JAJMHH010000143.1:0-18645 GCA_030582955.1 Osmozyma tolerans | reverse complement strand
AAAAAAAAAAAAAAAAAAAAAGAAAGAAAGCAAAAATAAAGAATGTAAAAAAAAAAGAAGTAAAAGAAAACTAATTAATTACTCAAAATTGCCCTAAAATAAAGCAATTTCTTCAAACACAGAAAATCTTTCATCCACTTCCATCCACTCATGTATTCATCATTCTTCTATACCCACCCCGTGGATAGCCTAGACCATCGCACTTATTATCCGATGGTGTACGGATGTTTGCCCCTTTACCTTAATAATATATAAATCAAAAGGGGAATCTCGTAGAACGTTTGTTGTTTCTTTTGCTATTATAGAAACTCGTCCGATTTTCAAGTTGCTTTTTTCTTCCCCTTACCACCGCCGTGTCTCGGCTGCACTATCTTAGGTCATGCCGGCTAAAAAAAGAACTCCCGGTGGCTGTGAGAACAATAGACGCGGTAGACGCTCTGAACAAAAGAAAAAGAAAACGAAAAAGAAAACGAAAAAAGAAGGAAACTGAAGAAAATGCCCATGCCCAAAATTCTAAACTTACTTCACCCAAAACTTCCACCAAAATATCCAAATCATCCAGAACATCCAAAACATCCAAAATCAATTCTCCCTAAACTTAAATAGTAATACCCTATGTGCACTCTCTAATTCTTCCGACCACTTATAATTCTTCCATTATCCTGCATATAATCCCATCGTCTGTCTATATCCTAAATCTGCCTCCGCAGCCATTGCACGCTGTACTTGAATTGAAATCACCAGAGAGGCGGCAGCAACCAAAATATTGCCCAAAGAATACCACCATACATTCCTAACCGTTATCTATGTTCGAGGCGCGCTCCTGCCTTGCACCCGTACATCCACTTAACCACGTCTATGCTCTTAGCCCATCCTCTATGACAGAGTTCCCAGTAGTTGGCCCTCCGCTTCAGCTAAGCTTCTCTGGTGACATTTCTCAATCCTATGCTGCCACCAAAATCATTATACTGCACATAAGCTTGGTGTACTGGTGTTTTCTCGGCCAATGTTTCTACGTTGCTTGCCACACAAGCCACGCAACCACTCTATTGAGCCTACTGCCGCTGTACCTCTCTAGACGTTGCTAACAACGGGCTTGTACTCTTGTCTTCAGCTGCGTGCCACTGGCTTGAATGCTTCACATGGCCTAATGTATATGCAGGATCATGTATTGACAGATGCCCCTACATCCATACACCATAGTCTCCCCCACCCGTACACCTGCCAAAGGTAAACAACATCAACAACGCGTTCAACTCCACCTTCCACCGCAATGCTGCCGCGGAAACCCCTAGCAAAGATCAGCGCCAATAAAGGATCCCTTCATAATTCACATGGTGCTGCTCAAAAGCTTCGATCGTCCTCTTGCGTGTCTCCAACTCCTCCAAGTGGTCAGAATCTCTCTCTCTCCCATTTTGAGTTCGGCAAGGTGTTAGGAAAAGGCAAATTGGGCAAAGTCTACTGCGTCAGGCACAGGAAGTCTGGACTCGTCTGTGCCATCAAGGCCATGTCGAAGAAGGATCTTGTTGATCTTAACCTAGAGAAGAACTTTCGTCGTGAAATCGAGATCCAGCGTGATCTCCTCCACCCCAACATTGCCCGTCTTTACGGGTATTTCTACGATGAAGTCAATGTCTATCTTATTCTCGAGTACGCTCTTCATGGTGAAATATACCATTTGTTGAAGCAAAAGCGTCGTTTCGACGAGGTCACCGCCTCCTTCTACATCTACCAAACTGCACTGGCTTTGCAATATCTCCACACACGAGGCGTGATCCACCGAGATATCAAGCCCGAGAACATCTTGCTCTCGCAAGGAAATATCGTAAAATTGAGTGATTTCGGCTGGTCCGTGAAGCCCGATGCATCTCAGAACCGCAGACTCACCGTATGCGGTACTCTCGATTACCTATCTCCCGAAATGGTGGAGTCTAGATCCCACGATGAGGCCGTGGACATTTGGCTGTTGGGGATTCTATGCTACGAATTCCTAGTGGGCCATCCTCCATTCGAGGATGATGATAAAACCACCACATATAAAAGGATTGCTCGTGTTGACTTGAACTTTCCCTCATACATCAGTCCTTTGGCGTCTCAGTTCATCACTGCATTGCTCCAGAAGGACCCCGCTGCCAGACTTCCCTTAGACAAGGTCGCTCATCACCCATGGATCACAAAACACGTATCTGGGTGGCCGCTCTCCTGAGCCAAGCAACTGTCTGCTCTTCATTTCTACTATACATTATTATACATATCAAAGTTACAGCGAACGTGCCAGCACAGTCTGCGGCTGCAGCAGTTGCAGCAGCTGAGCGTTCTGCGATTGTTGGATCTGCGGCCGCTGGAGATTTTGCCTCTGCTGCTGCTGCTGCTGTCTCTGTTTTAGTTGCTGCTGCTGTAGCTCAAACACTCTCTGCTGGAATTGCTGCTGCTGCTGCTGGTTGTACTGGGCAGTCATCAAGATGGCCTTCAGCGCAGCACGCACCTGATAAAGCTCACCGGGAACCGAGGCATTGGATATTGTTGCAGCCGAGCTCTCAGAGCCCGTTCCGTTTGACGCTGGTGGTGTGCCGACGTTAACCAAGGCACATCTTCCCTGAAGACCGCCTATGGAGCCAGAAATGGCCTGGTTAGCCAAGGTCAAATCGCCTGATGACGACAGTGCATCGCTGCTTGTGTTGCCGTTGATGATCATGGCGTTCGCGTATGCTTCTCTCATGTATAAGAACCTGTGTCTGTTTCTTGTGGGCACGAGGACCTTTCTTTCCAAAGGTGCAGGGAGATTCTTCGAGAGCCCTTCAAGAACTAAGTGGGTTTCTTCGTCAGGATCAAGAACAACGTTCATGTTTCCGTTGGCACCATCGGCGTCTCCACCAGCCAACTCAGACAACTGGGCGTTTTCTCTGCGCTGAGCGGCCAAAGCGTTGGAAGCAGCAATCTTGGCTTGGTTTCTCTTCTGGTATTGCTGTAATAACACATCGTAGGGAGCACTTCTGCCAGGGACAGCTCTTTTGGCACCCATGGCGTGGGTCTTGCAGGTTAAGGATCTGGCACAGAAACCGCCCAGAGGTAAAGGAACACCACATTGTTTTTCAACATCCACTGGGCCTTTTGCCTTGTTTGTAGGCTTGGATTTGACCGATTTCTTCTTCTTCACTTGGTTGTTGGCCCGCTGAGCAGCAGCTTCTACTGCAGCAGCAGCAGCGGCAGCAGCATTGGCAGCTTCTTTTTCCTTTTGCATCTGCGACTTCTTGTACTTCTTCTTTGGCCTCTGACCAGATGCTCCCAGCTGCGACTGGGACTGAGACTGGTTCAGACCATGGTTCAGACTTGGACCCTGGCTGCCGCCTGGTGTACTGGGGTTTGGTGACCCTACACGAGTAGAGTCCACAGAGGAGTTGTCGTTATCGGCAACAAGAGCGGCTCTGCCGCGTTTCCTCTTGTTTGTGGCCGAAGTAGCGGCCGAGTTGTTGGTTGCCAGAGTGGCAGAGTCGGGGTCAGCAGACTTCTTGTGTTTCATCTCCACACACCGGGCGTGATGAGAGTCGAGAGAGTCTTGGCCAATGGGACGGTGGCACGAGTTGCAGATGCAATACTTGACCACCTGGGAAAGATAGGACTGGTCAGAAAGGACGTTGAAGATGACACTGGGACTGGAGGACAGGTTCTCGATGAACTTCTCGTCTAGATGCCAGTCAACCTTTTTGTCTAGGTAGGCGCCAAAGTCTTTCCACGCTATGTTCTTATTTTTGATCGATTCGGATATTCCGCTATCCAAATTCCGGACGCTTTCGAGGGTTACCTTTCTGGATGCTTCCTCTGGTCCCTCTATGGACATAGTCGGGGTGGTCCCAATGCGGAGGAAAAGGAGAAAATCGGAGGTGATGAGCGGTTGATGAAAATCCGCAACGCAACGAAAGTTTTGGTTCCAGTGGTTGTGGTGACAAACAACCAGTCTGTTCTGTTCGTTTGTAGGAACTATCCTCTTGTGCAGTAGTTACCTTGATACCACAAACAATCGGCAAACATGGTGCACGGGTGTATAAGTTTGTATGCAGGGGGTGGTGCTACTATACTATACTACTATACTACTATACTATACTACTATACTATACTACTATACTACTATACTATACCACTATTCTATACTACTATACTATACTACTATACTATACTACTATACTACTATACTATACTACTATACTATACTACTATACTACTAATATAGTGTAGCTTAGTATTAAATGTGTACCCGTTCAGCAGAGTCCTTGAATAATTGTTTTAGGGTAACTAACTACTTTAATAGCCTAATTTTAATCTGCTTATAATGTCTCTTTTTTTTTTTACTTTCTGTAATTATTCATGAAACATTATAGAAATTTCACTATTACTTCAATCAATTTATCTTTTGTCTATACTAAGCTGGTCGTGATACAATTATAATCCATATATACTACGTATATACACTACTAATTTACTATCTATATACTACTAATATCCTATTTTGATACTAATGATATACTAATTGCGTATTAATCATAATATGATAATAACTTATACTATTAACACAAGTAAATGATTATTATTCCTTTTGTATTTATATCATTGATACGAGCCAATATACATATAAATTAGTGTATTTCCCTGATCTAAAACATCTTTTCATTGTTAAATACTTCAGTACTATTGTATACTTCAATTGTATAGTTAACTTCAATCTTGAAATTGTATACACTACACTTATGACTTACATTATTCACGAGAATGGGTAGGTCAGTGTCTTTATAGTATACTGCCTGAACTACAGCAAGGTACTGAAATGAGATAATATAAACTTTTGAACTACCCTTAGTGTAAGCTGGTGGAATCGTAGAATATTATAGAAAATATTTACATTAGTCATTATGTTATACTACTCATTATGTTTGTAGTACTTATTACGTTTATAGTGCTATTATAGTATATATAACTTAGTATGCTTACTTTCATAATATAATACTTTGAACTTTGGTCATTACTGAATAGAAAAGATAAATTTCATCAGTCGGAACTTGATTTGCATGCTCTCCAATTGTAGTATAACATAGTGACTGGTGATATATTAATGGAATTAGTGATTAGATGACCATATAAAGTATATCCCAGAAAGCTTATATAGTAAAATAAAGTCGAAAAAGAAAAAAGAAAAAAATAGAAAAAAAAAAAAGAAAAGGATACGTCCACTGATCAAATGTACTATAGTATTGTATTATAGTATTGTATTATGAAAAATGATAGGAATAGGATATAGATTTGGTGAGATAGAGGTTTACGTAATCTCTTACGTAATCATATTGGAGATATGACTTACGAAATAATACTAGTATTATCTATGTAAATCTATTAATTTAGGGTTTCATACTTATCATTGTGCTATATTTTGAGTAATTAGAATACATTAATACACAACCTCATTATCTTATAGTATCATGGAGTAATATAGTATTTATAGTATTTATAGTATTTATAGTATTTATAGTATTTATAGTATTTATAGTATTTATAGTATTTATAGTATTTATAGTATTTATAGTATTTATAGTATTTATAGTATTTATAGTATTTATAGTATTTATAGTATTTATAGTATTTATAGTATTTATAGTATTTATAGTATTTATAGTACTTATACTATATAGTACATAAAGTATATACATACAGTAGTATAAGTAGTAGGAATATAAACTTACAAAAGGTGACATATTATGTATTGTCAAGTGCCAAATAGTAGTCAGTATATAAAATATAGAATATAGTATATAGAATATAGTGTATAAAATATAGTATACAGTATACACTATATACTATAAAGTATATAGTAGTTAGGATGTAGTAGTTAGTATATAGTATATATAGTTGTTAGTATATAATAGTCAGTATATAGTATATAGTAGTTAGTATATAGTATATATAGCATATAGTATTTATTAGTTAGTACATACTATATAGTAGTTAGTATATAGTATATATAGCATATAGTATTTATTAGTTAGTACATACTATATAGTAGTTAGTATATAGTACATAGTATATAGTATATAGTATATAGTAGTAGAATGTAGCAGCTTGTTTCGACAATCATATAAATAATGAATACATTCAAGAAAATTTCATCATAACGGTGAACGTTTTGTTAGAAAACAAATTTGATATTTATGTCCTTACGTGATCCCTAAATGAGTCTATACGCTACTTAATTACCACAATAAGGTAATTGACTACATTACTTTCAAAATCTGGATTATATATTCATACACCAACATTAAACAGTTTATACTATTGCAATGTATTTATACTACCTGTATATTTTTGAAAACTCTCATTAAAAAAGTACAGTTTCTCTACTGATATAAATACTGATATAGTTAAAAATTACATGAAAAGCATAATACTTCAAAAATTTAACTTAAGTTTCATTTAACTATATTTTTTTCATTAAAAAATGTTTATATTAATTTCATTTAATATAGTATTAATTTCTAATTTTAAGTATATGAAATTGAGTTCAACTTTATAAAAATATATATACATGAGTAAATATATGCTCAATTATTAGGCGAAAGTAATACTTCAAGATGTTATGTTTTCGATCTTTTCATAATTAATTGTATATATTTATAATAGTATAAAGAAGAAAATATAATGATAGAAAACCTTATATCACATAAATAACACAATTTTCAAAGAATACTTCTACAGCAATAAATCAGTAGCATTTATTGGTAGCTCACAGAGTAAATATACAAGAAAGCCAATAAGTTATGGCAATATAAAGCACCAATTTTTGTCAATGACAAGTTTTTTGACCAACAGGATCAATATCAGAATTTATAAAAGTCTTTGTTAAATTCAGATGGTGCTTTTTAAAATGACGAAAGTAGCTCAATAAAGGATTCAGCTTATTTCTCCAGCATGAAACTTCCACAATCTGGAAACAAGCAGGACATTGAACACCTTTCACTATGCGGCATTTAGCAGGATCAGATGATTTGTTCATCTTATACTCCCCGTAATAAAGCCCTTCAGGAATAACATAAGAGTTGGCGAAAACGCCATGCTCAAGAGTCAAGTGCGAGAGGTAACTAGAATTCTTGAATGGCAAGAACTTTACCTGATCGCAGAATGAGCAGAGCCCACACTTGGACTCTTTCACTAGCATTCCTTGATTATCAACCTCGTATCGGTAGTACTGAGGTTCGTAAGGGTTGTTCACGTCGAAGCGACTGGATAAAACGTACGCAACCAGCGATACTTTATCGAAAATGGGCGAGATATCGCGAATGTAGACTTGTCTTTGGAGCACTCCTGATACCAGACAAATGCTGTCGCGCGAACGGGTGGAGGTGATGGATCCGCACCCGATATATTTGGTTTCGTTCGCAACACGATGGCCCTCATGGAGGAGTTTCTGCGCCCGCGCCATTTGTTTTTCTTGATCATGTGGCGCGTACGCTAAGTTGGTGATGCCATCGTTGATGATTGTTTCAGTCATCCGACCAGTGAATCCGTGGTAGTCAATGATCAAACTGAGACACTGAATACTTGATGGTGAAATTGTCACCTTCACTTGATTGTCATGTTTGGGTTTGCCATTTTGTTTATCTTGACATTGGAATCGAGATGCTAATGGCTTTTCTTTGCGTGGTTGTGGAGTATCATGAACGGTTTCCCATTCGGATGATCTCCGTTTTCTGCGTTTGGGAACCTCAACTGCTGTCCCAGAGGCTTCCGCCTTTGTCTCTGGGGCACCTTCCACTCCCGCCTTTGCCTCAGAGACGCCACTAGGCGCCTCTGAGACAGAAGCCCCTGCTCCCACCTTCTCCCACTCCCCAACTAAATCGTCCGCAACCTCATTCCTCTCAACTGATAATGGTGACATCTGTGCAGGAACAAAGTGTCCACTGTGCACAGAACTAAACACAGAATTGGCATCAAGCGAGAGAGTGCTCAGAGCAAACGGCGTAATCGGTGACTCGTTCAACATACACTCACTCATAGATACCACCGGCTGCTCTGGCGTCTGTGGCCTCCACGTGAAAGACTCCTCTTCAGCCATTTGGGTGCAAAATCCCGTGTTCTGTGCAGGACCACCATTTGGATTGTGATAATACGCAGCAAAAGAAAGCGGAAGATCCAGTGCTTGGAACCCTTCAAGCGCTGCCCATTCGGCCGATTCCGCAAGTCTAGGTTTGCCGTCGTCAACCTGCGGAGTCTCGTCCCATTGGGGCCACCAATCTCTAGCGTCACGTGCCACACCACTATTGCCCGACCCTAGGTGCAAGCCGGTTTCCACAAGCGTATTGGCAGTGTTGGGTGCCCACATTGGCGACCCTTGTAGCAAGTTAGCGTGTGTGAGCAGCAAAGGATTAGCAAGTTCCGGAACTTCGGAAACTTCTGAAATGTCCGATGGCTCTGAGAAGTTGCTGGCCACTACTTCTTCTGTCTGCGAACCATTTGCACCATCGTCTTTGCCACAAACGTCTTTTGCACAAACACCGTCGCCACACTCTTCGCCACAAATGGCCCTGTCACAAACGCTGTCCGCGCTTTCACTGCATTCCTTCTGCTCCTCCTGCTCCTGCTGCTCCCGCTGCTCCCACCCACTCATCTCCAAGGCTCCATACTCACTTAAATCCTCCACACTGCTCCCCACAAATCCAAACCCGTAAGCATCGCTGTTGTCTCCATCTCCCTCAATATCGTCCCCTTCCTCCTCCTGCATATTGTCTTCTTCCTGGAGGAGCTCTGCTTGTCTGGAGAAGTAAGCATCTAAGGCTTGGTTAGGCGAGTCGGTATCTCTATGGCATCCTGCGCCAAACATAGCGGTCACCTTTGTGGTGTCTGATGGGGCACTTTGCCAGAGCGAATAGGACATGGTGGGACGGTTAAAAAAATGGTGGTAATATGGAGTTAATCGCCACAAGAGGCGAGATTACCTGTTTTAAGGCCGTTCTCTAAGTCTACTACGCTACTTCTCGCTATATACAATCCTGTTCTACTTATACTCTGCCATACGGTTTGTTCTGTTGTATTTGCACCCATATTATATGCAGGACACCATCATCAATGAGTATCCATAGACAAAGGTGACGGGCTAGGTAATATACCCATAAATAGGCTCGTAGAATTTCAGTGAGTTTATCAATTTAGCTTTCATCCAATGGAATCAAAATCCCCAGGCTCATCCTCGGCAAATGGGTGGCCCCACCACTCCATCTTTGCTTATTTCATTCCTACATATACCACCGCACTGGCACTTATTTCTTTAGCATTGATGGCAGAAAAAAATGTCCTCATCGCTACCCCAACTTTCTTCCTAAGTTCCTTCGTGGTTTCCTTAGTGACATCGTTTAAGTTCTGGCAGAACACTCAACGGTTCTATATCTGCCGATTTTACAAAAGCCAGTATTTAGAATCCAGAATCCCCTCTCTCTCGCTATGGATTCCGCCTCGGCCATTTTCTGGGCCTGCTGTCTTCTTTATTGGATCACTGGAGGAAGAATTACCGTGATCCTAGCTGCTGTATGCGGCCACATCATCTCATCCAAACATAAAAAATCACAGGAAAAGGGTTCATCCAGCTTACGTAATGCGGGGGTTACTTCATCCAGCTTACGTAATCAAGTGAGTCCCATCACTGAAGTTGATTTCACCCATGCATTCACTGATATTTCCAGAACAACTGAATTCCCTCTGGCTCCCAAACGCCACACCAGAACGTCTCGTCGGAACAAAGCGCCCAAGGTGTTCAAAGCAGCAAAACCACCCGTCAGACTAGATGAGACCCTCACTCAGTCCAGTATAAACCTCGTGGAGTGCCCTATTTACATTTTCTATACTACATTGACGGGATCTTCTCACCGAGTGGCTTCTGCTCTACACAAGAAGCTCAGCGGACTTCCTGAAATGGCCAATTCTCCCTCTCCACCGAAGCTCTTATCTTTGGATGATGATGTGGACGATTTGGAGGAGTTCTTCCTTAAAACAGCCGCTCCCAAGGACAACTTGCCCCCCTTGTACCTTCTAGTGCTCCCCTCTTACGAGACAGACTCTCCCATCGACTACTTTTTGGAGCATTTGAAGGATGTGGCTCAAGACTTCCGTGTGGACAAGTACCCGCTTCGTCGACTTGCTGGATTTTCCGTTTTGGGGTTGGGAGACTCGGAATCATGGGGAGGTTCCAAGTTCTGCTACCAAGCTGCTGCTGCAGACAAATGGTTGGGTAAGCTTGGTGGAAGAAGACTCTTTCCCTTGGGTCAAGTGTGTATGAAGCATGACGGTGAGGAAAAAGCCCTTCAATGGGTGAATGGGTTTGCTGAGCTTCTCACCGATAACGAGCCTTTCTACATTGATGAGAACGATGTTGACGATAGTGATGCCGAGAACGAAAACGACTCTAGTGGCGGAGAAAGCGACGAAGTGGTGGATGTTGAAGATATGGGCACGATTATCCGGAACTCTTCAGGTCAGGGAGCAACAGCAGAGATGGATAAGCCAAAAGAAATGGTGGCAAAGGACTCACCAACTTTCAAATCTCTTACCAAACAGGGATACACCATCGTTGGATCACACTCGGGAGTCAAGATCTGCCGTTGGACGAAAAGTGCCATGCGTGGACGTGGATCATGCTACAAATTTGCCTTTTACGGGATCCGGTCGCATCTTTGCATGGAAACAACCCCATCTTTGGCTTGCTCGAATAAATGTGTTTTCTGCTGGCGTCACGGGACCAACCCAGTGGCCAAGTCGAACTGGCGGTGGGAGGTAGATCCACCAGAAAAGGTGTTGGCAGGAGCCTTGGAAGGACACTATAAGAAAATCAAACAGATGCGTGGAGTTCCCGGTATTCAGATGGACCGGTTCCAGGAAGCATTCCAGGTTCGTCACTGTGCTTTATCGCTAGTCGGCGAGCCCATCTTTTACCCGCACATTAACCAGTTTGTGGACATGCTCCACGAAAGAGGTATCTCTTCTTTCCTTGTGTGCAATGCCCAGCATCCAGATAACCTTGCTCAGCTTCTGAAGGTGACTCAGCTTTACGTGAGTATCGATGCCCCCACCAAGACCGACTTGAAGAAGGTGGACCGTCCGTTGAACTCGGATTTCTGGGAACGACTCATGGCATGTCTTGATATTCTCCGTACTACGCAAAAGAACCAGCGCACGGTGTTCCGGTTGACTCTTGTCAAGGGCTTCAACATGAACGAAGTGGCCAGCTACGCCGATATGGTGGAACGTGCACAACCATCGCAGATCGAAGTCAAGGGTGCTACCTTCTGTGGCTCTTCAAACGCCAATGGAAACCCACTCACCATGCAGAACATCCCATTCTACGAAGAGTGCAAGACATTCTGTGACCAGTTGTCTCGGGAGCTCCAGCTGCGTGGCTCCATGTACCATTTGGCCGCAGAACACGCACATTCATGTTGCATTTTGCTTGCCCACGAGAAGTTCCATATCAACGGCAAGTGGCACACCCATATCGACTACCCTCGTTTCTTTGACCTTTTGAAGTCTGGTGAAGACTTCTGCGACTTGGACTACGTGAAGGAAACCCCAGAGTGGGCCGTATGGGGGTCCTCTGAAGCTGGCTTCAACCCGGACGATACAAGGTACGACCGTAAGGCGGAGAAGGCGAAGAAAAAGGAGGCACGTGATGCCGCTGCTGCTTTAGCACGTGAGGTGGCTCCAGATGCCTCTGCAGAGACTGCTGCTAATGACAAGGCCCCTGTCAACACTATGGCCGAGTTGTCTGCCCAAGTATAATCACTATTTATTGTGCTTTGCACGAAACCATAACTTTGCACCCATTACTTGTAGCTATATGCAGGCGATGATACGCGTTTCTTACCTCCACTGTTCCCACTGTTCCCACTGTTCCCACTGTTCCCACTGTTCCCACTGTTCCCAGCGTCGAATCTCCTATATCGTATCTCCACATGAAAATCGCATTTCTTCATCCGGATCTCGGAATCGGCGGAGCTGAACGTCTTGTTGTGGATGCAGCCATGGGTCTCCAACGGTCCAACGATGTAATCATCTACACGTCCCATTGCGACAAAACCCACTGCTTTGACGAGGTATCTTCGGGAAAATTGAATGTATCGGTATATGGGGACTTTTTTCCTATTTCCCTTTTAGGAAAGTTCCATATTTTGTTTGCCATCCTACGCCAGTTTTACCTCGTGATTGCCTTGATTGTATCTGGTGATATCTTGAAGTATGACTTCTTCATAGTGGACCAGCTTTCCTTCGCTGTTCCGCTTCTCTCCGTCTTCTCCAGCCCTCATTGCAGAGTGCTTTTCTACTGTCATTTCCCTGACCAGTTGCTTGCTAAGAAAGGCTCCTCTCTCAAGGCCTTGTATAGGAAACCTTTTGATGCTATAGAGCAATGGTCCACTGGAACTGCCGATCTGGTAGTGGTCAACTCCTCCTTTACCAAGTCCATTTTCCATGACACTTTCCCCAGCCTCAGAAACCGCAATCCCGCCGTCATATATCCCTGCGTGGATACTTCTGTTGTCGAGAACACTCCAGCCGATATTGCTGCCGACAAAGAGGTTTCTGAGTTCTTCAAAGAGTCTCGGTTCTTTCTCTCCGTGAACCGTTTTGAACGTCTCAAAAACGTGGATTTGGCCCTTAAGTCCTTCTCCAAGTTCCTCTCTGATCTTGCCGAGACCAACGTCTCTCAAACCCCGCCTAAATTGGTCATTGCAGGTGGCTTTGATGCCCGTGTTGCCGAAAACATCGACTATTTACACGAGCTCGAGCAATTGTGTATTTCTCTAGGACTCACAAGCTTCACTTTCCGTGGGAAGTTGGTGATGATGCCGAGAAACACTCAGGTGGTGTTCTTGCCGTCAGTACGGAACGACTTGAAGAACTCTCTTTTGAGAAACGCCGAGTTGCTTCTCTATACGCCCACCAGAGAGCATTTTGGCATTGTTCCAGTGGAGGCTATGCTCAAGAAAACTCCCGTTTTGGCAATTAACCATGGGGGTCCCTTGGAATCCGTTGTCGACTGTGATGGCCACAATTTCTCCTCTGCAACGGGGTTTACTCGTCCTAATAATGTGAACGCTTGGGCTGCCGTGTTGAGAGAGTTTTACTGCGAGTTTAGCCCTGAAAACATCCGTCGGCTTGGCGAAAACGGCTATCTGAGGGCTGTGTCTGTATTCAGCAGAGAAGAAATGAGTGATGCTTTCTACAACAACCTCATGGAGTCCCGCAAAACTGCGCTTCCTAAGGGTACTATATATAGGGCTATTGAACTCTGGAAGCTTTGGCTTCTTTCAGCAGCCATGCTTATGGTTGGTGTGGTCATTAGAGTCATTGCATTTTGAACATATCCTTGAGCAGCTTCCAAATCTCCAATTTTGGTGGTGGTGGCCGTTCAACAACCTGGAAGTCTCCTCCACCACTGCCGTACCCCAGTTTTCCTCCCAGATCGAAAAGTCCGAAAAGAGAGCCCTTGTCTCCAGAGTCTCTAATGTGAATTTTCCTGCTCGAGTTCTGCTGCTCAAACCATTCCTGGATCAACTGCGGTAGATTCTCCTTGACTGCATCAAACAGACGACTGATCTCCATTTCCTCCTGGAGCTTCCACTTGTGCAACGAGCTCGAGGGACTCTGCAAATTGTACGTTCTGATGGCCTGGTTCAAGAGGTCGAGCTTAGCCTTGATATAGCGTCCGTGGAGACTTTTGAACTTGGGAAGATACGTTTCTTTGTTGATGTGAACGGCCCGGCCCTGAACCTCTTTCTGCTGCATGTTCTGTTTGGTTAAGTCGGAAATCACCAAGTTGAACCACTTCTTCTGCAAGTCCAACCTGAAGGACTCCCGATCTCTGTCCACACCCTGCTGGCTCTCGATCCACGGGGGCAAGCAGTCCTGGTTATTCAAGATCTGGTTGGTGAAGAAATTGGAGTCTGTCGAATTGGCCAAACGCTCTCTGTCTAGTGGTTTCCCCCTTACAGCGTCCATTCCGAGGGTATTGAACTTCCCCGAGTCACGGTCAATGGCTGCATTGATGCGAGCATCGGCCAATGACGTGGCCATGCCAAGTGTTGTATGCGGAGAGTTGACATTGAGAAACATCGACGGCCCGACGAGTCTCTCCTGGTACATTTCACGGAACTGCTCTCTTTCGATATCCTGCGGTGTCTTGTCCTTGGATACTTTATAGTCCAAGGAGGCCTCCCGGGCGTTTCCTAGACGTTGGTGAACAGGAACTGGCGGAGATATGATGGTCTTTTGCCGAGGCAAAGGCTTTGGTTTCGCCACTGAGTCTGCCACCATTCTAGCGGCGGTATCATAGACGTTTTCCTCACCACGCCATGGCGGGTTGTTGATTGTGTCGGCTAGTTCTCGAGCTTCTTTTCCCCTAAGAAGGTTTTCGCTTTTGGCATAGGCAAAGTGCTGCTGGTACTTATCGCGGAATTGGCGATCGGCGGAATCGGAATACTGGTTGTAGATTTTCTTCAACGAGGGATCCTTGTCGACAAGAGACGGCGAGGAATGCGGTAGCTTTTCGTCAACAATCTGCTGGAACCGCTCAGCCAATGCTGAAGATTTCGAGTTATGTCTGACGAAGCGGAGCATTGCAATACACACGGACAACTTGCACACTGCAGTAGCGGGATGAGTGGCGATGGTGGGGCACGTGACCAGTTCAGGTCCGTACACCACAATATAGTATTTTCTACACTGAATGTGGGGGTGGTGATATCGGGACCGATGTTTCCCAAAGGGAACACTGTTGGCAAAATATTCAATTAAACCAAAATAAACTTGTGGTGTACGGGTTTCCTTTAAAGTCGATCCGAAGACGGGTCGAGCGGATCCGGTCGAGCATACCGTGGAGGATGCGTTGGGCAGGAGAATTTGGTGTTATCACGCCATTAAGTCCGTGCACCGTTGAAATATCCGTTTCTTCAATGGAACGCGTCCCATTGGAGCGTCTGGGGCTAAATGAAACTAGATAGATGTTATGGAGTGTATGCAGGATACCATAATGATTGGGTTTGAGTTCCATAGTATATGTATTTGTAAGTATATTCATATATATATATATATATCTCTGTAAGTACATATTTGTAAGTATTTATACATTTATATATGTTAAAAATATCTATATCATCATTTATGTATATTTCTCTATTCATATATATATTCACACGTGACGCGTTCCTGAGCAAATTTTCCGTGGCACAGCGAGTTGGGAAGTCCGATAATGAGCCCTTGTTAACATGCAAGATTAAGGGACCTGTACTACGTCGCGGAGTTTTCACCTACTCTTTCCAAACAAACCACCTGGTCTTCACCGTTGACTTTTCTTTCTTTTTATTTTTTATCTTTTTATTTATTTTTTCATCTTTTTTTTTTCTTTTCATCTTTTTATTTTTTTATTTTCATCTTTTCATTTTTTTCTTTTCATCTTCCATTCTGCCATGAAGATCTCCCCGTTTTTCCCTTTGGCGTTGTTGGGCATTTCCTCCGTGTGCGATGCCTTGTCCGCTTCATCGTATCCCCAGGATCCAGTTGCCGCCATCAGTACAGCAACTCCTGATCGAAGCATTCTTACAGAGAAACCACCTGTTCCATCTGGTGCTGATCAAGGTCACGAGGTCGATGACCCTCGTTCTTCTTTCTATATGGCCGTTTCTATGATTGTGGTTTCGGAAATCGGTGACAAAACTTTCCTTATCGCCGCATTGATGGCCATGAAAAACTCCAAGCTTGTGGTGTTCACGTCGGCATTTTCCTCATTGGCAGTGATGACCGTGTTGCTGGGAGTGGTGGGCCACGCATTGCCCACTTTGATCTCAGAGAGAATGACTCATTTGCTTGCTGCTCTTCTCTTTGTCGTTTTCGGCATTCGTCTTCTGCGTGAAGGGCTCGCTATGTCAAAGGAGGCCGGCGTGGACGATGAGTTGGCAGAGGTGGAGGAAGAAATTGCCATGAATGATAAGAACGACCAGATGGAAGATCTCGAGGGAGGCGGTAAACGCCAACCTCCAAAACACACTGGCTTCTCGCAATTCGCTTCTCAACTCAAGAACCTCGCGTCGTTTGTCTTGTCTCCCGTGTGGATCCAGGTGTTTGTCATGACCTTCCTTGGTGAGTGGGGTGACCGCTCGCAAATTGCTACTATTGCCATGGCTGCTGGCTCCAACTACTGGTTTGTCATTTTCGGTGCTATCATTGGCCACATGCTCTGCACTGCTGCTGCTTGTATCGGTGGTGAGCTTCTTGCCAGTCGCATCTCCATGAGAACGGTCACTTTGGGTGGAGCCCTTGCCTTCTTTGTCTTTGCCGTCATGTATTTCTACGATTTTGCTGTGACGCCTGCTACCGACGTCTGATGCCAGCTTATTCATACCAGAACCTTTATAGAATTTACGATCCACGCTGCCGTCACTACACCATAAGTCTCTTAAGCCCACCACGTCTGTCTTTGAGGAGATACCCCACTTGGAAAGAGTTCTTCCTACTAGGAAAGAGTTCCCGTACTGATGAACTTCAATACCTGGTTTGGAGTCAACGCAGGCCCAGCGGCAACAGCGGCGTGGTCACGCTGCTTCTGAGCCACCTGCTCCTGACGCAACGCCTCTTCTTTCTGGCCCTCTTCCGACTCCAAATATGCCAATTCCGAGTCGTAATGGAAGCCCTCGAACGTAAATTCGTCCTCCAACTCCTTCACTTTGGAGTGGCACCATTCAGCAAATTCATCGTCTTTCTGGATGGGCAACTTGAACTGTTCAGACTGGCGAATTGCCTCGTCAATCCACTCTTCAACGTCCGGAAGTGGTTTCTTTCGAAGTAACGTCGTCACAAGTCCTTCATGCTGAGTAGTTGGAAATGCCGGTAGAGGGTAAACGTTTGAAGACTTTAAGAGGTCATCATTGCCGTCTAGCTGGGATGCAATAGTCTGGAGTTGGGTCACAAGAACTTGTAACTGACTCAGTAAACTCAGGTAACTTGGTAACTTGACTTTTTGTGGGTGGCGGTTGTGATGGTTGATTTGATCAGCCAATTTTCGAAGTGACTGGTGTGTCTGACTCAATCTGTTTCTGATGAGTTCTAATGCATCCATAGGAACATCATTGGGCACGTGAGGTGCTGGTGTAGGTGTGCTCCTACCTTGGAGCTGGTGTAGCTTATTCATTTGGGAATGGTGTATCAGTGTAGTAGTGGGATTGATAGTGAAATGATAGTGAAATGATAGTGTATTGATAGTGAGGATTTGGTGTACGGGTGCATATGGAGCATGAGAGTTGTAAGATGACTTGGTGTACGGATTTACTTATAAGAAGCGCTTGTATGATAATTCCCCCACATGTGGTCACTTTCCAAGGAGGTGAGGCAAAATGAGCAGCGGAACAAGCAAAGGATTCAGAATCGGCAGAAACACCAGGCCAAGCTTGACAAGCTAACAAAATGTGACCCCATTCGTCTTCACAAGCAACTCCGGCGGCTCCGTAATGAGTCCCAACTTCAGCCGCATCAAACCAAGAAACTTAAGCAATTAGAGGATGAGTGGCAATTCATCATCAAGAACAAGCTCCACAAATCCCAAGTGGATGAATACCTAGCGCAAGAGGCTAAAAGAGAGCAGGAAGCCGAACGGAATCGAAAGAAACTATGGGGGCTGAAGTCCGTATACTTTAACCCGGAACTTAATCCATTGGGGAAAGTACCAACGGTGGAGGGAGTTCGAATGGAGAATTTAACAAAGCCGCTACCGAGCCGGAAGATAGTCCCGGACCAACGGATCTCCGATTGGGGGATAACTCTTCCTGAGGGAGTTCCTCCTCGGTTCTACAAGAAGCCGCAAAATGTTGACGCTGAACAAGCCGCTGAGCCACAGGCGAAGCGGCAGAAGATAGGTAACTCTGGCTCAGCAACAGAATTTAAGTAACTCTGGCTCAGCGACAGCATATAAGTGAGTCTGGCTCAGCGACAGCAGAAGTGACTATTCAACCACTGAAGGTGATATTGAAGGTATGACTTGCCACCGAAGGACAATAGTTCGAGGAAAGAGTCAAAATCATTGCCAGGAAAACAAATGAATAGTTTACCAAAAGAACAGGCCTCCGAAAGGCAGATTTTGTGAATTCATCCACTTATACTATTACAGCAGTTCCCGAGTGAAAACTGCAATATGCATTCTATTTACAGGTCAAGAAAGAAGACGAACGACAAGTTCCCACGTGCCGAACATAATGATGGAGTTAGGCACTGTGCGTAGAAGATGAGGAGTCAAACCTCCATACATGCTAGCAAGGCCCTCCTCCTTGAAAACCAAGGCAAAACATTGGAAAAGCCCCGTATATTTGGGCCTGCCCGTTTCGGCAAGTGGAGCTTGTCTCAAACGAGTCCTCACCACCTCGTGTGGGTATGTTATTAGCGAAGCGACAAACTTAGCGGCCCCGGCGGCTCCGGACCGTGCACACCACTCGTACACGTGATCATAAGTAGACTTGTTTGCCGGGTCACGTCCATGGATGTGAAGAGACCGTTGGTTCAAGAACAGCTTCATTTGCTCGTATAGCACCCACTGCAACGTCAGCTCCACGCCTCCAAGATACGAAGCACTCAATCCTC
>JAJMHH010000142.1:0-18930 GCA_030582955.1 Osmozyma tolerans | reverse complement strand
AGTATAGTAGTATAGTATAGTAGTATAGTATAGTAGTATAGTATAGTAGTATAGTATAGTAGTATAGTATAGTAGTATAGTTTATATCAATATTATATACACAACAGATGTTCAAAATAGTATCAATATACTATACATTTATATAAACATATAATATATATTTAAAATTGAATGTATTTACAAATAAATTTCATATACTATTTAAATTATATTGTAATATTATATACCGGACAACTAGTGTATATATCAAAACCAGATTTCACTATCAAGAATTTAATCACAGGTGTATTGTCATATCAATATACCAAAAATTGTATTAATGGAAAGTTATAACATGATCATTAAGATATCAAATGTGAAAATCGGTATATAAAGATTACAATATATCGTTGACAATGTTAAATACTTCTGATTATGTAATCATTATATTCCTGATTATGTAATCAATATACTCATGATTCTGTAATCAATACTTCTGATTATATAATCAATACTCCTGATTATATAAGCATACAATATAATATAGAAGATAAACCTTAGGATATAAAACATATATTTTTACTAGAAATTTATATATATTTCATCAGTATGTGGATATTAATATGATATATGGTTAAAGAGTTAATATAAACCAGAAAAAGCCATTTTGTATATATAAATATAAGAAGGTGTGGATTTTCTGAAAACTATAGATACTTTGTAAAAAATGTGGATAATTGAATAAGAAAGCATCGATATTGTAAATATCAATTTAACATTACCAAGTATATAAACCAATATTCAATGTTAATATAAATGTCACCACAATAAAAACCCATACACCAATATAATATACCAATTTACTATTTTCAATATACGAATACTAATACCGATATTGATATATATTAATACTGATGTATTGATGACTGCATATAGAATTTATCCTAATGTCATGCTGATATCAATATAGTGATAGTATAGTGATATAGTGATAACATACTATCAATATACTAATATACTAATATCAACATACTGTTGTTGATATATTAAATATATCATTTTTATATAAGTATAATTTCTAATTTTCATACTTATGTTTATACTTATATTTATACTTATTTAATATACTATTTTTAATACCTATTCCAATAATATCAGTATATTAATAGACTATGCTAATTTACATTTATCAATATACTAATGCTATGATACTTAATATCAATATTCTAAGATCTAATGTACTAATACAATTTTCAATACAGTATTTGTCATATAGTATTTTAAAAGAATTTTTTCAAAACAGGAATAAATCAATATAATATTTTATTATAGTGTTTTAATATAGAATTATATGGAATTTTCAATATAGTATTTCAATATAGTATTTATATGGAATTTTCAATATAATATTTTAATATAGTATTTTAATATAGCAATAAACTAATATACTAATATCAACATACTATCAATATAGTGCCAATATACTATTTTGAATAGATCGATACTAATATAAAAATTTAGTATACTCACATATTAACTTTATTTGATGTGTCAATTGATTATTATAACTTAATATTCTTGTTGATCTAATTGTACTAATTTATCAAGAATATTATAATAATTTAACATACGTATCAATATAACAATATTAATGTACTAAAATATGAAATGATATTCATTTCAATAAACTAATATACTATTATCAATATGCTAATTTCTACTCTAGTTTAAAATACTAATTTTATTTACTTATTTCAACATAAAAATACTAATTTACAATTCATATTTGCAAATATACGTATATCAATATACCATTGCTAATATACTAATATTAACACAGTTATACTACTAGTATTAATATTGTACTAATATACTGATATTAATATACCAATGCAAAATAAAAATATACCGATATTAGCATAGTAATACTAATAATCCCAAATTTTTAGTAGAGTGTTTTTTATATAGTATTCTCAATATTGTATTCTCAATATAGTATTTTGAATAGTATTCTCAATATTCTAATATACTAATATTCAGTATCAATATATTAATACAATATAAATAACATACTATTTCAATACACAAATCAATATACCGTAATCTGATCAAAATATAATTTCCTGAATTTTGCAAAAAATATTGAAATATTGAAACAATGATTCTATAATAATGAAATTACAGAGAGTGGAATAATGAAGTAATGAAATAATGAAATATTGAAAATCTAAAATCTAAGAAGAAGAAACCTTCAGTAGCTAAGAAATTAACAATTGCTGAAATAACCACTCTAAGAGTCCATCAGATGAATTTTGCGTTATATGCAGGATTGAATTTATCAAATGGAGGTTTCTTAGGGTAGTTTTGACCAATTTCAGTTCTAGAGTCTTATCATGAAAAGGCTTACAATCTAAATTCTAGATATCAAAAAACAGTTTATTTAATTCAGAATCTACCATTTCATATATCTATCTAGATCAATATGCAGGCATAAACCTAGTGAAAGTATTCTCAACCAACAATATAGGATATGTCTGTATATAAGTATGTATAGATGTATATATAGATGTATATATAGATGTATATATAGACTTGTCTACATATAAGTGTATATAGGTATGTATATTGGTATGTATATCGGTATGTATATTGGTATGTATATGTGTATATCTATAAAGGTCACGTGGACAACAGATAAACCATGTACAGTACATATTTTTCTATTCACGTGCTATTTACACGTGAATATCACCTGCACTTTCCAAATCCAAGTGAGCGCGATTCCCACCTCCACCACCTGAGTATATTTTTTCGCGGACTTCATCTTCTAAACAACTCTAAACAACCTTTCAACAACAACATACAAGAATTCAGCGCCCAGTGCACGATGAATCACACTGAGCAGCTCGATACGTTCGTGCAGAGGCTCAAGGACTCACAAAATGACTATAAAGGGTCTCAATCGGTGCTTCTGGAGCTTCTAGACATGATTGAAGCTTTCAATGGTGCCGCCGAGTATGAATATTTCCTTAAGAACTTGGTTCCTATTTTCTTATCCATTCTTAATGATGTGCCTATTGCTTTTGATTCGTCGAGTCCCGAACATAAAGTCCGCAATCTTGTGCTTGAAATCATCCATCGTTCTATTATGACAGAAACGTTCCAGCCGTTCTCAAGACTGATTCTCGATGCTCTTACGCTGAGTCTACAGGTGGAGAACGAGGACAATGGTGTTTTGTGTATGAAGATCATCACTTCTTTACACAAGGCATACAAGACTACTTTGGCCGATACTGTGGAGCCTTTTGTGGAGATCATCAACTCCATCTACGATAATATGGACGTCACTGTACGTGAGGTGTTTTCTACGCCTTCAGATACATCAACAGAGTCTCCACCGGGTCCTGAAACAACTTCTCCTGCCAAGGATATTGCTGCTACAGGAGACGAAATCTCCAAACCGTTGAGAAAGGCCATGTTCTCCTTTAAAACACTTGCTGAGTGTCCTATTACAATGGTGTCTCTTTACTCCTCCTATACTTCTTTGGTGTCGACGTCACTTCGGGTATTTCTTCCGAAGATTTTGGACATTTTGACCCTCCAGGTCGATCAGCAGAAACGTTTCCGTGAAGAGCGCTTGAAAACTGCTCCTTCGGTGACGGCCATTCTGCCAGAAATCACTAATCGTCAAGCGTTTTCTGATCTTATCCTCGGTCAAGTTAAGGCTGCGTCTTTCTTGGCCTACGTGTTTATCCGTGGGTATGCTACTCAATATCTATCACAGGGCCAGGCCAAAGTGGTCCCTGAGGTGATTTTACGTCTTCTTCAAGATTGTCCATCGGAGCTTTCCGTGGCGAGAAAAGAGCTTCTTCATGCTACACGTCATATTCTTTCTACATCGTTCCGCTCATACTTTGTCCCTAAAATCGAGCTCCTTTTCGACGAAAACGTTCTTATTGGTCATGGTCTTACCTCCTACGAGACGCTCCGGCCTTTGGCTTATTCTACAGTGGCTGATTTCATCCACAATGTCCGTAATGATCTTACGCCGAAACAGATTTGGTCCACTGTTCAGATCTATTGCGATCTCTTGAAAGACGATTCGCTTGCTTTGACTGTCCAGATCATGAGCGCAAAGCTCCTTTTGAATCTAGTCGAGCGTATCATGAAACTACCCAACAAGTTAGAAGGAAGACAGCTTTTCATGATGATCATCGACTCATACGCTAAACGGTTCCATAGTCTTGACTCCAAATATCACTTTGTTCTTCGGAAACATAAGCAATTCGAAGAACGTCGCAAAAAGAAAGCTGCAGATTCCAAGCGGGCCGTCGACCGGTACTGCGCTAAACCTGAAGATTTCAATGGAGATGCTCCCACGGAAGAAGATAACGACAAAGACAATGACAACGACAAAGACGATGATAATATGGACATTGACAGTGGAAATTCGCCAAATGATGGGAAATCAGACGTTATTCCTGAACCAGATGACATGTTCAGCATCGAGGAGCTTTCTCCAGTTTCCGTGACAAACCCAAATCTCAACTCGGACCCATTGAAGGACGCCCGGTACCTTTTCCGTACGTTGATGACGTTCTTAAAGTCAGTGATTTTTGGTTTGAAGAATTGCAACCCTCCACAGCCGCCACAGCCGGTGCAACAGGACCCACGGAACCCTGGACAACTCGTCAACTACGATAAATGGAACGATTCTGCCAAACTCACGTCCAATGAGGAAGTCAACATTCTCCGGAGCCTTTTCCGCGGTGGAATCAGCTGCTTAAAGTTCTTTTCGGTGACAAAACCGAAAAACGCCGTTCAACCGAAAGCTTTTGATTTCTCCACTGGTGGACCTAATCTTCCGATTACGTCATCCAAGGAAGAAAAAGATTTGATGGAGATTTTCGCCACAATCTTTATTCATATTGATCCTGCTTCATTCAACGAAATTGTCTCTGCAGAACTACCGTTCATGTTTGAGTCGATGCTTGAGAACGCCGCATTGCTTCATTTGCCACAGTTCTTCCTTTGCAGCGAGATCACATCGGCCAATTTCTCCGGCATTCTCATCTCGTTTCTCCGGTCCAAACTTGACCAGCTTGACAAAGTGGATTTCGTCAAATCCAACATCCTCATTCGTCTTTTCAAGCTCTGTTTCATGTCGGTAAACTTGTTCCCTGTGGCCAATGAAGGAGTGATTCTTCCACATTTGAATCATCTCATTCTCGAGTCTCTCCGGCTTGCCACTAAAACAGACGAGCCTATTTTGTACTCGTACCTCATCAGAACGCTTTTCCGGAGCATCACAGGTGGACGCTTCGAGAATCTTTATAAGGAAATCATGCCAATTTTGCCCGTTTTGCTTGAGAGTCTCAATAAGTTGATTGCCAACTCTCGCCGTCCTTTTGAACGTGATATTTACGTGGAATTGTGTCTTAATGTTCCCGTGAGACTTTCCGTGTTGGTTCCTCACCTTAACTACTTGACTACTCCTTTGGTTTATGCTCTCAACGGAAGCCAGGAGCTTATCGGCCAAGGTTTACGGACATTTGAGCTTTTCGTCGATAATCTCACTGCCGAGTATTTCGACCCAATGATCGCTCCCGTGATCGATGACATCATGGCAGCTTTATGGAAACATCTCGAACCAATCCCTTACCATCATCAACACTCGCATACGGCAATCCGGATCTTGGGAAAACTCGGCGGTCGAAACCATAAACATCTCAAGCCTTGCGATAAACTTAAACCGCAGTCGGAACTCGACCAGGAGGTGAAAGCTTTATTTACTATTCATGGTTTTGACGGTCACGTGCCCGTTTCAATTACTCCCGGTGTTGAATCGGCCATCAAGTTGCTCGAAGATCCAAGACTCAAGGTCCACTACCGCATCAGCGCCTACAACTACTTGTCCAGCGTGTTGAAGCTTTTCATCGACACAACGCCAATCCCGGAAAATTACCCTAGTCACGTGAACAAGATGCTTGAGCTTTTAAAGCAAGAAGAGCTTCAGAACCCCCCTGCACTTGAGCCTTCGGGGATCAGCGATCCTGAGAGGTTAACTCGTCAGCAGCAACTTTTCGGCCGGCTTTTGGAAACGCTCTTTTTCGCTTATCTGATTCCAGAACTCAAGGACGAATGTGGTCCTCTTATTGACAATATTGCCCGTCATTTTACGCTTATCCAGTTGAACACTTCAGTTGTGGCCAAAATCAAGCGTGATCGGCCGTTTTCTGTCACGGATAACGAGGGGAAAGTCTACTTAAGCGAGACGGTATTCATCAATGCTTTATCTTACGCTTTGAGTTTCTGGGATAAAAGTGTACGGGAAAAAGGCGTCGAAGTGATTCGAGAGATTTATTCAACTACGGTTCTTCTCTTTGGATCAGATGAAAATGCTCTTTATTTCCCACTTTTCCGTGCTATGCTCTATAAATTCACCCATTGTTGCTATTCTGAGCACTATCATACGAAACTAGGCGGAGTCTTAGGGCTTTGTACGATGTTCGAAGATCTTGGAATCTCTCCTAAATGGTTTTTCAAACGGCAATTTGAGTTGGTCCGGTCTATTTTCTTTATTTTGAGAGATACTCCGGAAACTGCCCCGTACGAGGTTCGTATGCTTGCCAAAAAATTGGTTTTGAAGATCTTACGTGAATGCAACCAAGGCCTTTCCAAAGAAACTATCGTGGAAAAACCGTTCCAGACTCTTGTGGGTGCTTTGGTGTATGATCTTGCTAGCGCCGTTCCTATTGTTAGAGAAGTGTCTCAGGAATGTTTGAAGGTTCTTTCTGAAGCAACTGGTGTTCCTATTGCCACTATAATGGGTCCTTGCAAGCATCTTTTGCTTACACCAATTTTCGGCAAACCTTTACGGGCATTACCGTTCCCTATGCAGATTGGAAACATCGATGCCATTACGTTTTGCTTGAATTTGGACAATACGTTTTTAAGCTTCAATGACGAGCTTAACCGGCTTCTTCTTGAAGCTTTGGCCTTGGTGGATGCTGAAGATGAGTCTCTTGCTAATGTCCATCGACTTTACGAGTACAAAACGTCCAAACAACTCATTGAGCTTCGTGTGGTGTGTATTCGGCTTCTTTCTATGGCGTTGATGAAACCTGGGTTTTCTTTAGGATCATTATCCGAGGCTCGCATCCGGATCTTGGGTGTTTTCTTTAAAGCACTTTGCAACAAGTCTACTGAAATCATCAATGCTGCTCATCAAGGATTGAAAGTTTCTCTCGATGAAAGTGCAAAACTCCCTAAGGAATTGCTTCAAAATGGTCTTCGTCCAATGCTTATGAACTTATCTGATCATAAGAAATTGACCGTTTCTGGACTTGAGGCTCTTGCCAGGTTACTTGAGCTCTTGATCTCATATTTCCGTGTGGAAATCGGCCGAAAATTGCTTGACCATTTGATGGCTTGGGCTCAAATCAATACTTTACGTCAAATTGCTGGCCAAGATTTGGAGAATAACCATACAGTGCAGATTGTCATGGCCATTCTCAACATCTTCCATCTTTTGCCCGCTAAAGCATACACTTTTATGGAGGAAATCATCAATACGCTACAGTATTTGGAAGGACATTTGGATCGTCACCAGGATTCTCCATTTAGAGTGCCCGTGCTTAAATTTCTCAATCGTTTCGCTGAAAATTGCTTGGACTACTACCTTTCCAATTACAAGAACCGGAAGTTGGGCAATATGTTGGCGTTTTTCGCCGGGGCCGAGGGCGGACCTCGCATTCGAGAAGTGGCCAAATCGAAGCTTGAGGCCATTTTGGAGGATTTGAATGCCGAACTGAATGCAGAAATCAAGGTGGTTAAATTCGCCAATACTGTGGATTTGGTGACTGCCATTGCAAAACACGACACAGAATGGTTTTCCCAACAACAGCCTGTTTTGGATACGCTTTCGGCGGTTATGGAGGAAATAGTCGTTCTCAAGAGCACCTTGCCGCTTGTTTCCAATACTCATTTCCAGGCAGATCAAGCGGTCACGGGACTTCAGCAGATAATGGTTCAGTTCATGGAGCTCCTGCCAGAGCATACAGATGCCGTTTTCACTGCAGTGGATCGACTTTGCAAGCTTAACGTTCGTGTCCATGAATCTTTGGAGCGGTTTTTCTTTGACACTGTGGTGAAATCCACCGACGTGGACCGCCGCAAGGCTTATATGCTCAAGACGGTCGATTTTGTCAGTGGAGAATCGCATATGAAGGCGAAAATCTTTATGTTGAAGAAAATCTTTGATTCTGTGCTTCTCTACGAGATCAGCCGGTGTGGAAATGCCGACGTGTTCTTTGCTGGATCCACCGAATGGCTAGAATCGTTTGCTGAAAAGATTTGGCGGTCCAATAACGATATCATCACCGACAGAACATCGGGAACATCCGATAGTTTCCGATACGCTTTGCTTGAAAGCACAATCATTCTCCTCAAATGGGCCCCGGAAAAACTCTCCGACAGCAAGAAAGATATCATCAAGTTCAGCTGGAACTATATCAAGCTTGAGGACAATATCACCAAACAAGTGGCTTATGTTACCACGGCTCTTTTCATTGCTGCTTATGATACACCAGCACAATTAGCTACACAAGTATTTGTGGCTCTTTTACGGTCTCATCAAAGCGACTCTCGCCATCTTGTGAGACAAGCACTTGATATTTTGGCTCCTGTTATGTCTTTACGAGTAATGGAGGGAGATCGTGGGAATTCTTGGCTTAAATGGCCTCGTCGTGTTCTTTCCGAGGACGGATTTAACGTCACTCAGGTTCTTAACGTCTACCAGTTTATTGTGCATCATCCTGATCTCTTCTTTGTGGCACGTGAGCATTTTATTTCAAATATCATCACTGCTATGGGGAAACTTACAGTTTTGGCGAATGCTGCTCTTGAGAACCAGGTTCTTGCTATCGATCTTGCTGAACTCATATTGAGTTGGGAGCACCGGGCTGCCGAACAACCCGCCGGAGATAACGGAGATAACGAAGATTTCACAACGGCCAAGGACTACGCCATCTCGTTTGGACAAAAAGAAGCTTGTGTGACTTTCCTCATTCGGTACGTTTGCATTAGTCCACAAAGGGCGTCAGAAAGCGAGTTGGGCCAGAAAGCCTTGGGCATTTTATACGATCTTTTGAGCCCCAACCACTGGCCGGATGTTTCAGTGAAAATCACGTTTTTCGAGAAATTCTTGCGTTCAAACGACCTCAACTCGGCCAATTTGCTCGGTTACTGTCTTAACGCCTTGGAAGTTCTCGGTGTGGTTCTTGAATGGAAGAAACCTGAATGGATCCTTGCCAATCTTGGATATTTGCACAAATTATTGGAAAAATGCATTAAATCCGATAATCACGATATTCAGGAGGTTTTGCAGCGGGTTTTGCGGTGCATTTTAAGGGCAATTACTCCAGATGTGGAAGCAGAAGCCGCTGATGATGAAGATTCTGACGTGAAAAGCTTTATTTCTGATTTAACATCCACTGTTTCAGATAATCTTAGTGATACTCAGTCTCTTGCTGCCGGAGTGACGCTTTCCTGGACTCTTGCTAATTATAAACCGGCTACTTTGGATCTGTTGATGCCATTGATCATGAGAACTTTTAACAAACTTTGCAAAGATCATATTGCAATCACTCATCAAGGTGCTCAAACCACATCTAAAGATCTGTCTTCAAGCTCAGGAGATGAGGCCAAAATGACCACGAAATTGTTGGTGAAAATCCTTAATCTTTGTTCCATGAGAATTTCCACTTTAGGCGACCAACGCCGTATTTTCTTATCGCTACTTGCCCAATTGATCGAAAGATCCTTGGACAAGGACACGTTGGAGAAGATTATCCGGATTGTGAAGCTGTGGGTATTTTCCAGAACGGATCTTTTCCCAACTACAAAAGAAAAAGCAGCTATTTTGGCTAAAATGATGGTATTCGAAATCCGTGGCGAGCCTGTGCTTTCAAAAGAGCTCTATCAAATCATCGTGGCAATTTTCGAAGATGATACTTTTAGTTGTACCGAGCTTACTGTTCGGATGGAACAGCCGTTTTTGGTGGGCACACGTTCTTCGGAAGTGTCCATTCGTCGGAAACTTATGTCCATTTTGAATAACAGTTTGGAAAAGGATATTGCCAAGAGACTTTATTATGTGATTCATGAGCAGAATTGGGAGTATTTGGCTGATTATCCTTGGTTAAATCAAGCATTGCAGTTGCTTTTTGGTGCTTTTGATTTTGACCAGAAAATTGAGTTGGTGGATGAGAATAAGTTGGCTCCGGTGACGCTGTTTCCTTACAGCGAAGGCAGTGTCGATGCTACTGATGCTGTGGATGGAAATATCCAGGCAAATAATCCAGCAGACGACGCCATGGATGTGGAAAACGGAGATAACGGAGAAAACGGAGACGGAGACGGAGAAAACGGAAATATCAATACTAGCCTGCAAAATGCCAACCTGGCGGTTGGCAATGTTGGCCTGGTTGCCCAGAGCCAATTCTTCCACCAACACAACCAATTCCTCTCCACACTCGAAGATCTTTCAGCAGCAGATGTCCTAGAGCCATTGATTGATCTTTTCTACCAGAGCAGCGAAACCGTCCATCGCGTGTGGTGCACAATTTTCCCCATTGCATTTAAGGCCATTTCCGAACAAGAACATTTGGATTTCACCCGATTCCTCGTGATTCTCTTGAGTAAAGATTACCATATTCGGCAAATCGACTCCCGACCAAATGTTGTGCAATCTTTGCTTGAAGGTGTGGCACGAACAGAAGTTCTTCAACTTCCCCCATTTGCCGTGGAATGTCTTGCTTCTAATTTTGATGCGTGGTCTCAAGGAATGCACATTTTGGAGAACATCGAGCACCAGTCCACTCACGGAAACGCTGATGTTCGAGAAGTTACTCAAGATGCCCTTGCTAAGCTTTACTCGACGCTTAAAGAAGATGATATGTTCTATGGGCTCTGGAGGACCCGGGCCAAGTACTCAGAAACGATATCTGCACTTTCATATGAGCAAATTGGACTTTGGGATAAAGCACAACAACTCTATGAAACTGCCCAGATCAAGGCTCGTTCTGGAGCATTACCATTTGGCCAATCAGAGTACGCTCTTTGGGAAGATCATTGGGTCCTTTGTGCGGAAAAACTTCAGCATTGGGATATTTTGACAGAATTAGCCAAACATGAAGGATTTTCCGATCTTTTGCTTGAATGCGGATGGCGTGTTGCCGACTGGAATGCTGATCGTGATACTTTGGAGCAAACTGTCAAGAGTGTCATGGACGTTCCTACTCCAAGACGACAAATTTTCGAGACTTTCCTTTGTCTTCAAGGATTCGGCCAGGAAAAACAAACTTTGCAGGATCTTTCAAGACTATGCGACGAAGGAATCCAACTTGCTTTGCGGAAATGGCATGGTCTTCCTTCCCGTTTTGGTGCTGCTCACGTGCCTTTGCTCCATGCATTCCAGCAATATGTTGAGTTTATGGAAGCCAGTCAGGTTTACTCGAGTCTTGTTTCGACTAACGCACAAAACCTCGACGTCAAGTCCCAGGAACTTAAACGTGTTTTGCAAGTATGGCGGGAAAGACTTCCTAACGTTTGGGATGATATTAATATGTGGAATGATCTAGTCACGTGGCGGCAACATGCGTTCCAGGTGATAAACAAGGTTTACATGCCGTTTATTCCGATTTTGCAGCAAACCAATTCTGACGGTAATGCCAATTCTTATGCTTATCGTGGATTCCACGAGATTGCTTGGGTTATTAACCGTTTTGCTCACGTGGCAAGGAAACACAACATGTCTGATGTCTGTATCAATCAGTTGACAAAGATCTACCAGCTTCCTAATATAGAAATCCAGGAAGCCTTCTTGAAGCTTAAGGAGCAGGTGAAATGCCACTACCAGAACAACGGCGAATTAAACACTGGTCTTGATGTTATTCGAAACACCAACCTTGTTTATTTTGCTACCCAGCAAAAAGCAGAGTTTTTCACGTTAAAGGGCATGTTTTTGAGCAAACTTAACCAACGAGATGAAGCCAATAAGGCATTTTCTACGTCGGTGCAAATTGATCTTCACTTGCCTAAAGCATGGGCAGAATGGGGCATTTTCAACGATAAACGGTTCAAGGAAAACCCTTCAGACTTGGTTTATGCTAACAATGCCATTTCTTGTTACTTGCAAGCGGCTGGACTTTACAAAAACGGTAAGTCTCGGAAACTTTTGGCCCGGATTTTGTGGCTTATTAGTCTTGATGATTCTTCGGGAACGTTGGCTCAAGCTTTTGAAAATTTCAAAGGTGAGGTTCCTGTTTGGTACTGGATTCTGTTTATTCCTCAACTTCTTTCGTCTCTTTCTTATAAGGAGGCCAAATTAGTTCGGCAAATTCTTATTCGGATTGCCAAAAGTTATCCTCAAGCATTGCACTTTCAGCTTCGGACGACCAAGGAGGATTTTGCTGCTAAACAGAGACAAATGATGGAACTTTCCAGAAAACAAGAGGCTGCTGCCAATGGTGAAGAAAAGGCTGCAGAGAAGTCTGCAGAGAAGTCTGGGGAAAAAGCTGGAGAAAAGGCTGGAGAAAAGAGTGAAGAGAATGAAGAAAAACAAGATTCGGAGAAAACGGAGAAAACGGAGAATTCGGAGAAATCGCAGAAACAAGATTCGCCAGAAAAATCAAGTGCTAGGGCAACCCCCGAAGCAACCAGATTGCCAGCGTCAGCAGCAGCTATTCGGAGATCATGGGAGTACGTGGAGGAGATCATGGGTATTCTTAAAACTGCTTATCCATTGCTAGCATTATCGTTGGAGTCTCTTGTGGACCAAATCAACCAACGGTTCAAGTGCACAGCAGACGAGGATGCATACAGACTTGGAATTGCCCTTCTTAACGACGGTGTTCAGTACTTAAACCGGCTCGGAAACCCCAGGGAAGACGCCAAATTGCCGCCAGTGACGGAAATGAACATCACGAGATTCGCAGAAACGGTTCTTCCGAAGCAGATCCGGGCAGAATTCGAAAAAGATTTGGTCATCGGAAAACCCAACTTGGAAACTTACATTGTCAAGCTCCGCCGGTGGAGAGACAGACTTGAAGATAAATTGGACCGGAGATTCAGCGAAGTTAACCTTGAGAATCTCTGCCCTCATCTTCTGGAATTCCACCACCAGAAATTCGAGGATATAGAGGTTCCAGGCCAGTACCTCTTGAACCGGGATAACAATAGCCATTTTGTCAAGATCGAACGGTTCCTCCCGACGGTGACTTTGGCCCGTGGAACCAACGCGTGCTATAAACGGCTTGGAATCCGCGGAAACGACGGAAGTCTCCACACTTTTGCTGTTCAATTCCCCGCTGCCCGCCATTGTCGCCGGGAAGAGTGTCTTTTCCAGCTTTTCCGGATTTTCGACGATACGCTCTCCAAAAAAGTGGAGACTCGCCGGAGAAACATCTCCTTCACTGTCCCCGTGGCAGTGCCGTTGTCTCCACATATCCGGATCATTAATGATGACTCACGTGACATTTCCATGCACCGTGTTTACGAAGATTTCTGTCTTCGAGAAGGCAAGAACCGGGACGAGCCGTTCGTCTACACGATCAACAAACTACGGGCGGCATTTGACCCGCGGTTGCCAAAACCAGATATTATGAGCATTCGTGTGGAGATTTTGAGTGCTATCCAATCTCTTCTCGTGCCGTCGACAGTGATGAGGTCGTATTTCGTGCGGCTTTATCCAAATTTTGAAGATTTCTGGCTTTTCCGGAAAAACTTCACCGCTCAATACGCCTCGTTTGTGTTCTCTACATATATGATGTGCGTTAACACCCGTCAGCCGCAGAAGATCCACGTGAACAGGGGATCTGGTTATGTTTGGACCTCGGATATGTTGCCTTGCAAGATCGCTTCTAAGAACGCCTCCCTTGATGGTTCCTCCGGAGGCCGTCCAGCTCCGCTCTTCTATAATGCCGAAATGGTGCCGTTCCGCTTAACTCCGAACATCCAGAACCTTATTGGGAAATCCGGTCTTGAAGGAATCTTGTCCGTTTACGTTCTTGTCATTGCACGTGCTTTAACCGAACCAAAATCCGATCTTGATCATTATCTTACGTTATTCGTTAGAGATGAAGTCATTTCTTGGTGTGTTCAACAAGATCCTCCTCGTCAAGTTCCTCAGGATTCTCAACTTCGTGAAATTGTCATGTTAAATGTGGAACTTATTATAAAAAGAGTTTTGTCCATGATTCATAGCTCTTCTGGCTCTTCTGTGGCTACTCAAAGTGTTCTAGATTTGATCACTCAAGCTGTTAACCCTCATAATCTTGCCGCCGCCGATACTCTCTGGATGGCTTATTTTTGATCTCCATACTATGATAATGGTCACGTGATTAACTACTGTACCATACTCTGTACTATACTACTATACTATACTACTATACTATATGTCATTACAACGTTGAAAATACACCTATTGTACTAATTCTATCCTAGGAAAGGCTTATGTACAGGAATAAACATATTGAATAGATAGGATGAACAGTATTGTATAATATAAATGTCAGATAATAAAGTCTATAAAGATTAAAAACCCTTAAGTTAATCCGGTATTTTGATTTAGAAGTTTTTATATAAAATCAATTATCTAAAAAGTATAAAAAAGTACTGTATAGTAGAGTAGAGTATAGTATAGTAAAGTATAGTAGAGTATAGAGTATAGTATTGTAGAGTATAGTGGAGTAATAAAATCAATATAATGTATATTATATAGTGGAGTAATAAAATCAATATAATGTATATTATATAGTGTAGTATAAGATTGTAGAATATACTTTAGCATCGTTTCATATTACACTATATTTTGTATATTTTGTATATTTTGTATATTTTGTATAATGAATTCTTAGCATCATATAATGTAGTACAATTTCTCCAATATAATATTGTTGTATCTATTTAATGCCCCCTATCAGGTGAAAAGCAATTGTGCCATATTGCTTACATAATCAGTAAAACCCGTACACCAGCTTACCCCAGGACAATCATGCCCTAAGAAAAAAGAGCTATATTTCAAGAAAGAGCCGTCTAATCAGCATCACTTGAATTCTGAGGGCTTCAGGAGCATTCCTATGGCTTTAAAATGTTTTTGAAGTACAATACTTGAAATACCATCCTCTACGAATTCATATGGTACTGCATATAACCACTGGCATTAGTAGTAGTATACTTGATAAACTGAATGTATAAGATTATTGATTTTCAATGAAATATGTATTTAAAAAGTCACTAATCAATGTTAGTCTCATATACTTATGAATTGTTAAATATTTTGTTTCCATTTCTAAGTTGGCTATATATATAAATTATCAATATTCAAGTATTATTACATAAATGAATCGTCTTCATAAAAATCTAGAATGTTCATGATGATATTAAATCTTGAATTAAAATTTACCATTAACAGTTTATATATAATATTTTATAGTATAGTGTATAGTATAGTGTATAGTATAGTGTATAGTATAGTGTATAGTATAGTGTATAGTATAGTGTATAGTGTATAGTGTATAGTGTATAGTGTATAGTGTATAGTGTATAGTGTATAGTATAGTGGTATAGTATAGTAATATATCTTAAGTGTACTTTAATTATAATATATTCAGTATCATAGTTAGTATACTATATATTATATAGTGTAGTATAAAATTATAGTATATAATAATTCAGCATCGTATACTATTACACTATATTTTAGAATACTTTGTATAATAAACTCTTAGCATCATATAATGTAGTACAGTAAAACTTTTCTAATATAGTATTAATTTTACTCCATATCTAATGGCGACTATAAGACGGAGACCACTTTGTGTCGTAGTCAGATTCCTTGTATTGCTTACATAATCAAAGAAGACCCGTACACCAGCTTACCCCAGGACAATAATGCCCTCAGCAAAAGTAGCAAAATGTAAAGAAATGACTATAAAATTAGTATCATCTAAATCCCGAGACTTTCAGGAGTATTCCAATGGTTTTTGAGTCTTTTGTTCAGGAATACAACACTTGAAATACCATACTCTACAAAAGTATATGATACTGCATATACGCACTATAGAATAGTATAATGTAGTATAGTATATACTTACTATATCATAAGATTATTGATAGAAATGAGATTTACCTATATCAAAGACCTATATCTATATTTGAGAAGTTCCTTATATATAACTATATACTATGAATTATGAAATGTAGTTTTTATACTTAAGTTGGCTATATATATTTTCATATATATCAATATCAATATTTAAATATCATTAGTATACATAAAAGGAGTTTCATAAAAAACCTAGAATTTTCATGATGATTTTAATATTGTATTTCACCATCAACAGTTTGTAGAGTAGTAGTATGTATAGTATTATACTATATACAGTACAGTACAAGTATGTATAGTATAGTACATAGAGAAATCAATGAATCAAAACTGTAGCCTTCATTCTAAAATGAATTGAAAACCTCCTCGGGTATGGAATGATATTCATTATATTACCTAATTATATTTGATTACGTAATCAAATCTGAGATAGTATACATTATTCTGGGTATTAGAGACATTGCTTATGTAATCAAATAGAAGATACTATACGTATGTACTATACCATAGTATATGTATAAAGTTTAGAAGATATAGTAATATAGTATATATAGTATATATAGTATATATAGTATATATAGTACAATATATAATTGTTATAATATACTAGACTAATCTAGTACTTATGATACATTAGCATAGTTTAATAAGGTAATATATAGAATTCGAATAGAGTATAGAATAATATGTATGTATTTATGAAGAGAATAATATATATTCCGATGATTATATAGGAATATAGGAATAATTGAAATATCAAAAGAATACACTTAAATAAATTTCAAGAATGTAGAACTGAAGATTTTTATCTATATTCTCTATATTCTGTATATTCTCTATATTCTCTATATTCTGTATATTCTGTATATTCTGTATATTCTGTATATTCTGTATATTCTCTATATTCTCTATATTCTCTATATTCTCTATATTCTCTATATTCTCTATATTCTCTATATTCTCTATATTCTCTATATTCTCTATATTCTCTATATTGTATCTATATTGTATCTATAATTTAAAGAAACTTCATCCTATAACTATTCTTTTTTTATTATTATTATTTTTTTATTTTAATTGTAAGTTTATTTTTTTTACTTCGTTTTAACATCATTATATTCTCATATATTAGGTATATATGCGTACTTATGAATGGATAGAGTGCACAGAAGAAAATGAGAATTTGTATATATATACCTAATTTATATACAATTTGGAAATTTAAAGATATCAATTAAAAGTAGCCAAAAAGGAAAAGAGAAAAATCATCTATATTAAAAGTCCTTACTAAAGTGTAATTTAAGCTTTCATATATAGAAAGACTATACTATGTACTCAGATAGTAACCTACGATCTAAATCTTTAGTGTACATTATGTAATCAAGCACAATGGAATATGCTCATTACTTAGATTAATCATGAATTAATTTATGTATTGATAGTCTGCTGAGTATACGTAAGTATAGTCTAACTAGTAAACAAAAATTCATTGTACATCGGTTGCGGCCATACCAAGTGGAAAATACTGTTTCCCGTCCGATCAACGAGCGTCAAGCCACTTAGGGCCACAGTGAGTACTATAGTGGGAGACCATATGGGAAATTGTGGTGCTGCAATCTTTTTTACTTCCGTTGAGGCATAACTATTTAAAAATTGTTTTCCCAATATGTCCATTGCTAATCTACTACAAGAAAACTACAATAATATGGATATATTATACCAGAAGCTTTATCGCACTATTTAAGCGTATGAAGTTAATTCTTCAGATATACCATTTAAAGTATAAAACACGATAAATCTTGCCCATTAAATAGCGCCGTTAAACTTGAAATTATTCCTAGTTTTGGTAAATGTATATTGCATGGGTGCAATACAACTCTAAAAAGGACCTTGGTGGCTCATTTGCTCCGCATTAAGCTCTTGACATATACTCATGGTTCGTTTTGCACCAGGGTCCACGTGATTATTCCTAGCATAAAGATAACACGAGGAAAGGTACCAGAGAAACACCGTCGCTACCAAACAAACAAGATTCAAAATGAAACCAGCCACATACACCACACAGAGATACTGGGTGATGTCTTGACGGTGCACGTGACCGAAATTCTTATCAATCACGTGATCATAGAATGAGTCACGTGACTCCAAGCAAGCCACTAGACTCCCCACTGACCAAGCCAAGTCGAAGAGTTTTAGGAACACTCCTGCCATTTGGCCGTGGTAGGTCAGAGCTGTTGGATGTTTGAGGATACCTCTTGGAACCAAAAAGAGGCAAACAATAAGCTGAGTTAGCTTTCGTTGAAAAAAACGAAAAATCAGAAAAAAATCAGGTATTTTGACATACCACAATGATGCTAACCACCGACAGAGCCACACATAACCATGGACGATTTTCCACATAAAAAACTGGAAGTGAAAGACAAGCAGCAGTATATTGACTCACAAGAGCCACTAAAAACACAACCACGGTGGCCACGTAATGTTTCTGCAGGAATGGATATTTTGCAACCACGGCTTCAGGATCCACTGAAGGAGCCAAATATAACTGGGCAATTTGTTTGCGTAATTGCGTTTCTGTATCCATTATGACGATTGTAAATAGACGCCGTTTGCGCCGTTTTCCTCGTTTTGTGTTCTGCTTTATTTGTGTGTGGTGCACGGGTGTGGCTTTTGCAACGGCTTTTTTGCATTAATTACCGTTTTCTCCGTTTCTGCATCATTATAGTTAGATCTGCTGGAGCCTTTTCCATTTTCTTTTTTCTTTTTTTTTTTTTTTTTTTTTT
>JAJMHH010000141.1:0-19222 GCA_030582955.1 Osmozyma tolerans | reverse complement strand
TTTTTTTTTTTTTTTTTTTTTTTTTCGTTATTGGTACTTTGGTCACTTTGTCCGCATTATACTATAGTCTACTAGATTCCAAACTTATACTTCCTTCTATCTCAAACTTACTATAAAGAAAATTAGGATATCAAAAACATGATTATTTCCGGAATTGTTATAATGTTACTATACTACAATACTACTATACAATACTACTATACAATACTACTATACAATACTACTATACAATACTACTATACAATACTACTATACAATACTACTATACAATACTACTATACAATACTACTATACAATACTACTAAGCTATACTATACTATACTATACTATACTATACTATACTATACTACCATATAACTATTCAATATTTATTACTATAGTATAATGTAAAAGAATTTATGATAATTTACTAGTTTAAATTATTATATTCTTATATTACCATACTATTATAATATACTACACTAATATGCTACACACTCTATTATGTATATACTCTATACTATACTATAATATACTATACTAATACAGTATAGTAATATAATATGCTACTATAATATACTACTTTTAAACACTACTTTTGAACACCAATAATTTATTGTATTATAATACTTTAGTATACTATACTAGTATATGAAATTACGAATATACAGAATACCATACTAGATACTATACTATATACTATATACTATACTATATACTATATACTATACTATGTACTATATACTATAATATGTACTATATACCATTCTATGACTATATACTATATTACATACACTAACATAACACTAATCTTTTCTATTACTATACCATGGTACATTATCATAAACTACTTTGTATTATACTAGTATATATTGATATATTTACTATACTACTACTCTATTCTACAATAATACCGTATACTATAATATGATATAGTGTATTGTGATAGTATATCTTAGTATATTATTATACTATTCTACTACCATATAATATTACACTACACTACTATGCTAATATATACTGTGTTGCATCCTACACTATACTATAGTACTCTAATAAACTACCTCCATTGCTATATTGTATTAATACACTGGTAAAGTAGAATACTATATTATATTACTTTACCAAACAAAACTACTATAATGTAACTTTATTATATACTATAGTATACTGGAATATTCTATATTGTATTATACTAGTATAGACCAGTATAGACCAGTATAGACCAGTATAGACCAGTATAGACCAGTATAGACCAGTATATACTATACTATATACTACTATCAACTATACTAATATATATACTACACACTATATTATTAATATATACTCTACTATTTTACTATAATACTATACTATACTAGATATTGAAGTAAATAAACGAAATATAAAAAATCCAAAATTTTAAATAGGACAGTATAATAAACTCTTACTTCAACTGTTTATATTGTACTGTATCACTTTGCCTCACCTTATAAGACAAACCAAATTCCTAAATACTCTACAATATGCTCAAAATCTCAAAATAAAAATCACCAATATAAATTTTTACCTATATCTGATAACTATAATACTGGGAAACGTGTACTGCATATAAGGTCACCTTCATAGTTTGCAATTTGCCAAATATTTACCATCAGATCGAGTACGAAACTAAACTTTTCTGTTTAAGCATTATCCATACTGTATATATTCGTAGTTAGCGCCTTTATATTATGAGATCTATAGTAAATGGTATAAAGACTGCGAAACCACAATATTGTAAAGATCAGATTTCAAATCCTAGAATGAAGTTTATGTAGTACGTGTATACATATTAGCTATATCTATGTCTGTATAAACATAGTATACAACAATCAGGCATTTCGTTATATTAAACCACTCTAGCTAGCCATATCAGCATCTTCGTCATCATCTTCCTCGTCCTCGTGAGCAAACTTGATGGCCTCCTGCAACAAGTCCTCAGGCACAAACTGATGCAAACCGCCAGTGTGCTCCTTCGAGCACCAAGAAATCTCTAGCTCGTAATCCTTGTCCTTGTTATCTTCATGAGCTTGGTGAATAATCTTGGCTGCGTGCTTGACTGCTTCGCTGACAGTTAAAGACTCAAAATCCAACTTCTCCAACTCAGACTTGGCCGACTGTCTGCCCTTCCCCGTTGCAGCACCATTATAACCCCAGTATGTTCCGCTGGGCTCAATCATGTACAAATGGGGCCCGTTTTCATCCACACCACCCACAATGGAAACTATGCCAAATGGACGTACCGAGTTGTAGCATGTGTAGTTTTGCACGTAGATTCCCAAACGGTCCATCAAGTGGGGCACCAGCACCGCCGTCTTATATATGGACCTGAACGATTGTGCTTCGTCTCTGCCACGGTTGACAAAATGACGTCCATCTGGCAATAATCCTGAGTACGCCACTCCAATGTGTCTATCTATGGTTTGGATCCGCTTGTTTTTGCCGGGCACAAGAAGTTTTGAGTTGACGATCTTCTCCACTGCCAAAACTATCCCGTCTTTGGCCTTGATGCCGATGGAAGTGCCGCCGTTCTCCACTGCTTTCATGGCATACTCCACCTGGAAGTTTCTTCCATCGGGGGAGAACACCGAATTAGATAAGTCATATCCTGTACCAATTGACGTCTGTCGTTAGTGGCTGCTAATTAAGGAATGTGCATATATACCATGAAGTGGGGGAAACATACCATTTGTTGATTTACCGCTACCTTAGAGAGTTCGCCACTTTACTGTCGGCTTTTGCCTTGCGACTCGCGTCACGTGACAGAGACACAATACGCTTCTACTGTTGGGGCATATTATTGCCCCATTCTGTAAATTAAAAGAATGATATCTCCTGTAGAGTCATTCTTGATATATGTTGCTAAGTCCTTGTGATATTCTTTTGATATCTGATATTATTTGATTTCTGATATCCTAATGAATCACGTGCATAGAAGCATCCATTCACGTGGACGCTACTACTTAATCGGTGCAACCGCGCCTTCTACTACACCATGAAGACGTTCCAATGGCCATGGTTGGGCATAGCGGTATGTTAAACAGCAAATCCCGCAGTATCTCTGCAATCAGGGGCCAAATACTAACGAGAAGATCCCATCGGTGTTGATTAGTGGAATCAGTTTGGGCTCATGGGCTCTTGTATTCCGCCATCATATGAGTTCCTCAGGCCAAAGCGCGTACTTTATGCTAGCAGTGGCGGTGGCGTTACACTACTATGTGGCGGTGAAGGCTTCACCAGGAACTCCACCGGCAAACTACACGGTTCCAGCGAACCAATGGAAACGATGGTGTGACAAATGCTCCAATTATAAACCGCCAAGGGCTCACCATTGCAAACAGTGTGGCCAGTGTGTGTTAAGAATGGACCATCATTGTCCATGGACCAACAACTGCGTGGGACACAAGAACACGCCTCATTTCTTCCGGTTTCTTGTTTGGGTGCTTGTGGGAACAGGATACACGATATACCGGTTGGGGCTTCGAGCAGGGGATTTTTACCGGGACCGGCATTTGCCTGCTTATTTAATCCGCAAGGCTGAGCTCAGTGCGGTGGTTATATTGATATTAGTTTCCTGTGGGGTATGGTTTTCTGTGTTGATGTTGTTTGTGCGTTGCCTTCTTCATGTGGCTTCCGGGAAGACCCAGATTGAGGTATGGGATATGGACCGCATTGAGTCTCAGTTTCATACACCAAGACTTTGGTTGCAGATCCGCAAGAACTACCAAATGCTCCATGGCACCGAGCTTCCTCGTCTTTCTTCTTGGAACCCGCTGGCTCGTTTATACAGGGAAGAAGCAGATGCTCAGATGGATGCTGAGGTGGATCATGATGAGATTGAGATGAATGCTCGGGTTCACAGTGATGATGACAGTGAGAACGATGAAGACAGTGACAATGAAGAGAATGTGGTGCCGCAAAACTTCAACCCGGACGATGTGATTTTCCCCTATGACGTTGGGTTCTGGCGTAACATGTACGTTGCGCTCGGACCACCATGGACGTTCATACTTCCGTGGGGACGCGCACCGGGAAACGGATATGAGTTTGAAAGCAACGATGACGATGACCAGCTCAATTTGCCGTGGCCTCCCGATGGCGGCCACAATGATTTCCTCCATGAAGAGCGTGACGTGGAAACATTAAGACGGTCACATAATTATACTGCCATTCGCCAACAATTGGATCCTCGGACCAAGGTAGAACGAACATTATGGATGAACGATTTGGGTGAAACATTGAATGATTACGGAGTGGACACCAGTGGTGAAGACGAAGCAACACTTGTGGTTCCGAATGAATGAATTACACCATTTGCACCGTTTGGTATCGGCTCGGTAATGCACCGCAAATGCAAAAAAATGCACTATTGTGGTGCCATTATGATTTACATCCTGTATACAGACGGATTTCCCCAAATAACTAGTGTGGATTTGAGGGGCACTAGTTTTTGTCGGACGCTTTGTCGGACGCTTGTGGCGATGCGCGTTTGACAGAACGGATGAAATTACGTTTGCCACAGTATGCCCGACGCCCGACGGTAGGGCCGAACGCGGGCAATTTTTTTTTTCATTTTCCTTCCATTTTCAGAATGAAAATGGATATGGAAAATGACAGAAAATTCACGAAATTGGAAAATTTCAGGAACCAAAAAATGAAAGATATTCAGAATCAGAATCAGAATCAGAAAAGAAGGATCAGAATCAGAATCAGAATCAATGAAACAATGAAACAATAAAAATTTGAGCAAATTCCAAGATTTAATCAAAGATTATCTTTGGTTTTGTTCCTGCAATTGTAGGGCGGATTGTAATCATGGCACGTGCGCGAGAGTGATTTCTCCCTCCCATTGACTAAGCGATAATTACCGCTATATATAAGAGCGGCTGATCCCCAGAAAAAAATTCCACTAGTAATTTTTCATTCTTCCTCAATGTCGTCTACTTTAAGATTGGGCTCTACTGCCCCCGACTTCACCGCAGAAACTTCCAATGGACGTATCTCTTTCCATGAGTTCATTGGCGACTCTTGGGCCATCTTGTTCTCCCACCCAGACGATTTCACCCCAGTTTGCACCACCGAATTGGGTGCTTTCGCTAAATTACAACCAGAGTTCGAAAAGAGAAACACAAAACTCATTGGTCTCTCCGCCAATGGCACTGAATCCCACCAGGCGTGGATCAAGGACATTGACGAAATCACCGGCTCCAAATTGTCTTTCCCTATCATCGCCGACCCAAAGCGTGAAGTTGCCCACGCTTACGACATGATCGACTACCAGGACGCTACTAACGTCGACAACAAGGGTGTTCAATTCACTATCCGTTCCGTGTTTATCATTGACCCTTCTAAGAAGATCAGATTGATCTTGGCCTACCCTGCTTCTACCGGTAGAAACACCGCCGAGGTCTTGCGTGTTTTGGACTCGTTGCAGATTGGCGACAAGCACAGAGTTACCACTCCTATCAACTGGGTTCCTGGTGATGATGTCATTGTCCACCCTTCTGTGTCCAACGAGGAGGCCAAGACATTGTTCCCTAAGTTCAGAATCATCAAGCCATACTTGCGCTTGACGCCGTTGGAGGTTGGTGAAAAGAGATGAGTATTTATGTCTAAACTGAATAAATGTACCTAACTGATGACACCCAACTAAATAAGTAACCTGATCACTGGTATCTGAACACTGATATCTGAATACCAATCACGTGACCTGTGTGCGGTGTTATCGTATTGATGATTCCATCTCTTTCGCCACCATGACCTCCTCCTTACGATATCTTTCTAGAGACCATGCTCTTCGAGTAGGTCTTCCCCCACGATGTTTCCATCCGATTCCCACTTTCTATAAATTCCGCCGTCTACCGCTTGCTTCTACGGTCTTTTTCGACCAGAACCACCGAGATTCTGAAAACTCCTCCAAACGAGAAGCTGATCGAAAGGCAAATTTGGGTGACATGATCGCCTTGGTTAAACTCAAAGTCCCCGCTTTCGTTTCCGACACTTTCCCTGAAGATGTTATCCTGCCAAATATGGTATTCCGTATACTACCTTCCCGTCATAGTCAACTTAGTGCCTTAATCCCCAAACTCGATACTCGGAAAAAGTACTTCACCGCCGTGTCCGCCATCCAAGCTATTGCCACGTCCACCGTCTTAAGTCCAAATTCTCGTCTTCACATACTATCGCTACGTGTCTCCTCGGATCCAGACTACCTGTGCTTATCTCCTGATGCAAACAAGATCATTGTCCGCTGGACCACGTGCCCGGACTCATGCTACCATCTTCCGCGGGACGATGATGCAGGGACTGGGGCTTCTACTGATGGTGATGTTGGCCATGATCCCACTGGGCCTGATGCTGGCCACGATCACCACGGTCGCAAATTCCTTGACTTCTCTCGTCTCTCCACTTCCTCTCTTACTAAGGGGTTCATGGGCTTTGCAAAGAATGATGATTCTGCCTCTCGTGTGCTTCTGGGTATCTTTATCTTCGAGCTCAACCATGATAACAACATCATTACTGCTCATACCATCGAGGATGTGGAGTTGATAGAAAGAAAGGAACCCGAAAGTGTGGGCAAGCTCCGTGTGTGTTAACTACGAGCTCTCGTGACTGAGCTCATGACTGTGCTCATGACAATAAGCTTACTACATTATCGGATTCATTCATTTGAATTCATTCATCATTTACTTGCATTATTCTATGATCGCTGCTCTAACAATAGCATGGCCTGTTCAGCAAGAAAAGCTGCCTGCTCACTTGCAGAAAGCTGTCGGCCTCTGCTGTTTGCAACAGCATCCCAAAATCCTTGGTGGTGATGCTGAGCACGTCTGAGTTCGCTATTTGGAATCGCGTGAAGAAGAGCAGTACTGAGCCGCACTTGCTGCTCTAAGAGTGCTCTTGTTTCAGCCAACGACAGTGCTAGTTTCAACTGCATCAACACTGCCACCACCAACACCGCAAAAAGTGCCCCGATGCATAGAAGACCCACACCACTGGTGGACGCGAACAAGCCGGTGTTCTTTTTGGTGAGGGACTTTTTCGTCTTTGCCGGTGTCTTTGGCGGCATTTTGGCCTCGGTGGTCTTCTCCTGTGGCTCCTCTGCTGCTGCTGCCACCTTTGGCCCACTTACCGCAGTGGTGTGTTCAGACAACTCCTTGTTCAACTCCTCGATCAAGTCCTTGGCCACGGCGGCCTGCGCAGACTGGGCCAGCTTTTCAACGACATTCTTAATCCACGAGCGTCCCGTCCACTTGATGAAGTAGGCTATCCTCACGTTGGTGGTGTTGCGGTCGCCCCATGTCATGTAGTAGCGGGTGTTGACAGTGAAAGAGCCACCCGAGGGCACGTCCGGTGTAGACGTAGTTGTAAGCACAACAACGTAGTCGGCAAAGTTGAGATGTTCGATTACCTCAGTGCAGCTGCACCGGGTGGACTTGGGTCCGATGGAGTACCCTAGAGCACGTCTGTAATTGTAGCTTCTCGAGAGCTTGGTGGGATCATCGTCCATTGGATGGTAGACACTGTATTCTTCGAGCTCGGAAGCATCATGGTTCTCGAGGAACCGACGGTGAAACGACGTGTTGTTGCTGCCAAATAAAATATCAAATACCGTTCCTAACGGCGCATCAAAAGTAGACGTGCACACTTCATTCTCCATGTCGGCGTTCTCGAACACCTTGGACACGATGGTGGGCTCGTGTGTTTCGGGGCCCATGTTCTTATATGTAGACGAGTCCTTGAGCCGTCTTATGGTTGTGGTTACCGTGGCGTTGATGTTCTGCTGCGAAACAGAGGGGAAGGCCGAGCGCAGACTAGAGGAGCGGTCCGAGGATGAGGCCATGTCGCTGTTTTCAATTTCGTCGTCTGTCTCAGAGTCGTTGTCGTTGTCGTTGTCGTTGTCGTTGTCGTTGTCGTTGTCGTTGTCGTTGTCGTTGTCGTTGTCATTATCGTGAAAGCCGTTGGAGGCATTGTTGGCATTGCTGGAGTCGTTGTCATCCTCGTCGATGGAGAGAATGTATGAGGAAATCTTACCCTCTGTGGCAGCATCTCGAGCAGCACGTGAGCCTTCAGGAGACATTGGCGGTGACACATCGAGCTCAGCGTAATCTTTACCCGTAGAAGCATGCCATACAGTGCGGATGAAGTCGTAGGTGGTATCCCTGGAGATGAAGCTGGCAAAGTTATACTTGGCGTCGGCAGACTGGATGGAGATCCCGTTGGGGAAGAGCCCCGCAGTGAATTTCTTGTCTATGCGCTTGATATCACCAAGTGGCAAGGCAAAGCTGGTGACCCATCCGAGCAAGTTGGAGTTGAAGCAGAGGTAATGCTCACTCACGTACATGCGGCCCTGGATGAGGAACTCACGGCTCAAGGCACAGGAGAAGTCGTCGAGAAGACGGTCGGTGAGGTCTAGCGACCGGAAAAGCTGGTGGAACTCCACATTGCGTTTGATCGTAGCGTAGCGGTACTTCGTTCCGGCGTACTTTTCGTCCACGTAGAGCTTCGGATCAAACTTATCGTCGTCATTCCCGCCCAAATGATCACCGGAGACGGTTCTGCGGTGGCCGCTGGACTTCCGGAAGGCAATGATCTTAGGAGAAGTGGCCGAGTCCACGGTGGCATCTTCAATGGGACTACCCAATTCGCCAAGAGCGGCTTTTTGAGCAGCGCTGTCCATCAGTCGCAGATGGCAAAGTTTCAAGGAGTTCTTGAAATCGTTCCGAGGGGTTCCGGGAGGCGAAAGTGGGCGATCGGTGGTAGCAGGGGCAATTGGAGGAGCTGAAACGGCAGCTAAAGCATTGGACGAGCTATCCTTGGATATTATGGAGCTGGCATCCTGACGGGTTGTATGAGGATCAGCAGGAGCCGATTTTGGCATAAAAGATGAAGGGTTCTTGGAAACAGTATGGTTTTCGGGAAGAGTTCCGTTTTCGGCAATACCAGAGCTATGGGAATCTTCAGTTCTAGTATTAGTGCCACTGGAAGTTTCTTCATCAGCATGTGAATTTTCATGATCCAGCAGACTACTAGAGTCTGAAAATGAATACGACCATGCATCGTCGTTGTCGTCCATGTTGGTGGTATGTGGAGAATCTGTGCAGGGGAGATAATCGATTCTCACTATGTCTACTATCTGTCTACTATCTACTATGTACTATCTACCTACTATCTACTATGTACCTACTTCACACTCTTTCACTACTAAGTACTCTCGTTCACTTCATACCGCCATAAATGATCAACACTGACTCAGATATCTTCTACTAATTCCTAAACTTATGTCTAGTGACTATTGTATACGAATAGTAAACGAGTGGTGTACGGATGTAAGAGTAATTGACTCACTTTCGATTCCAAAGATCCAAAAAGCTTCTAGGATGAGCTGGCTGTAAATTGAATCTTTTTGGAAAAGTTTTGGGAAGATCGTTATCTTTAACAATAGTGAATTTTCTTCTTCCAACGAGTTTTAGAGGTCTTGGTTCAAATGGCCGCAGAAGCCGCGATTCTTCCCTGGCTTTTCTTTGTACCAAGTACTTTTGCCATGACAGACACTCGGCTGGTTCCAGTCTAGCCGCAGCATCTGCTGCCAATTTCTGAGCCCCAGTTTCTCTTCGAATTTTTGCTTCTTCTCGGAGATTCTCAAAAAGAACATTATATTCTTCAAGTGGCGCTGGTGGCTCCGGTCTAAGGATTTCACCTGGTGGATCACGAACTGACGTCATGGAGATACAGAAGAGAAGAAAATAAGAAAAGAAGAACAGAAAGAATAAGAAAAGAGAAGAACAATATAAGAGAAGGACAATATAAGAGAAGGACAAAAGAGTAAATGAACACAAGCGCGTTTGCACCCATCCGCAGCTAACCTCATATTGAGATTCTCATTTGTTATTCTATCACGTGAAGGGTGGTTGGTGTAATGGTTAGCATTGCTGCCTTCCAAGCAGCAGACATGGGTTCGATTCCCGTACCACTCATTTTTATATTCGTCTTTATTTTTCAGGGGCAGGATTTATTTTCTTCTTAGTTAATCTTCTTTATAACATTATCTATAATATTAGTTTTGCATTTAATGATGATCTTGCATTTAATGAAAATCTTGTGATTTGATACTTAGTAAATTTGATTTACTTTTATAAGCTTGTAGATATCAAGGCTGTTAATGAATTGTAAAGTAACCTTGGAATGTGCCAGTGAGCTATATAATAAAATATGTATATATAAAACTATAAGCATGATAAAACTATAAGCATAATAAAACTATATAAGCATAATAAAACTATTTAAGCATAATAAAACAAATACTTAGCCATTCGTGGACAGAATTAGATAAAGACATATTGTAGAATTTATCAATATTTTAATACAATTGTGAGTATCATAGATGCTAATCTAACCCAGGATAAGTATAGATAGTTCCTTTAAAATAAAAAAAAAAAAAAAAAAAAAAAAAAAAAAAAAAAAAAAAAAAAAAAAAAAAAAAAAAAAAAAAAAAAAAAAGTATATCTTGTCTCCCTATCCTTATTTTCTTACTCATTTAAGTCATATAATAGAACATTTATAATAACGTATGTATACATTATGTAGTATAGTATAGTATAGTATAGTAAAATATAGTATAATATAGTATAGTATAGTATAGTATAATATAGTATAGTATAGTATAGTAAAATATAGTATAATATAGTATAGTATAGTATAGCGTATAGTATAGTGTATGTATATTTTATAGTGTAGTAATGATAATAGCTCGGCTTACGCCTCGCTATTGATATTCAGCTCTTTTTGTAAAGAATTTACATTTTTTTTGCGAACTTAGTAACTTTATCAATTCTTCTTTTGACCAACGAAAATCACTGAATTCTAGTAATCGATATTTGGTAATTGTAATCGTGACAGTAACTGTAATGATCAGTCTACACTTATCAAAGGGAACTGTTTATTCAACAAACATTACGCTCCTATGCAAAATACCCATCCTAAGACAGGGCAGAACTGAACCGACACTCTTTAGTCATTCAAAGACCTTATTTTGAGTGGTAAATATACAAGACAGCAAAATTGAATTACTGGTTCTCAGGACGCAACTTTCTCACCTCCTTACCGACCCTCCAGATCTCCATGTCTCTGATGGTTTGCAACTCAGACTCCAATCTGACTCTGTAGTCAGGAGCAGAGTTGAAGTCCAAGGATCTCTGGGTCTCAGTACCGTTCTTGACAGACTCGTACAACTCAGAGAACACTGGCTTCAAAGCGTCCTTGAATCTTGGGTACCAGTCCAAGGCACCTCTTCTGGCGGTGGTGGAGCATGCATCGTACATGTAGTCCATGCCGTACTTACCAATCAATGGGTACAACGACTGGGTGGCCTCCTCAACAGTCTCGTTGAAGGCTTCAGATGGAGAGTGGCCGTTCTCTCTCAACACCTCGTATTGGGCCAAGAACATACCGTGGATACCTCCCATAAGACATCCTCTCTCACCGTACAAGTCCGAGTTGACCTCCTTCTCGAAAGTGGTCTTGTACACGTAACCAGAGCCGATAGCAACGGCCATAGCCACAGCCTTGTCCTCGGCCTTGCCGGTGACGTCGTTCCAAACGGCGTAAGAAGAGTTGATACCTCTGCCTTCCAAGTACAACGATCTCACGGTTCTACCGGATCCCTTAGGAGCAGCCAAGATCACATCCACGTTCTTTGGCGGCTCCACCTTGGTCAAGTTGTGGAAAACGGCAGAGAAGCCGTGAGAGAAGTACAAAGTCTTGCCCTCGGTGATCAATGGGGCGATTTGTGGCCACGTCTCAGATTGAGCAGCGTCTGACAACAAGTTCATGATGATGGTACCTCTTTCGACGGCCTCAGTCACGTCGAACAAGTTTTCACCTGGAACCCAACCGTCCTCGATGGCGGATTTCCAAGAAGATCCGTTCTTTCTAACACCAATGATGACGTTCAATCCGTTGTCTCTCAAGTTAAGACCCTGGCCGTAACCTTGCGAGCCGTAACCAATCAATGCCATGGTCTCATCCTTGAAGTACTCCAACAACTTTTCCTTTGGCCAGTCCTTACGCTCGTGGACAATTTCTTCAGTACCACCGAAGTTGATGGTTTGGAGCCCACGGCTAGCCAATGGAACAGCGGCCTTCTTGGAGAATCCAACGTTTTTGGTGGCCAAAGCAGCCATGCCTCTCTTGGCAGCAACTTGCTTAGCAGCAGCAGCAGAGGCCTGACGGGCCATACGGATAGATGAGTTTCTGAACGACATTCCTAACTTGTATGTGATTATTTGGGTAGTTGGTAGAAAAAAGGAAATTTTTCACTCCACTTTGGCGGTTTTTTTCTCTCACTTTATACACCGGAGAATTGAAATTATGAGTCGAATTTATTTTTTTTTTTTTTTTCTTCCTTATTCCGGTGCAGGGCCGCTACCGGTCCGTCTTTATTCTGCCTGCAACGGCGGCGATATTGCTAAAGTCTTCTAATTCCTATTACAACTCCTTTGCAATTTCCTGTCAATATTTTGTATCCGTTTCCTATTGATTTTGTCTATTCATGGATTGTCCTCCCCATATCCTCCTAGCTTTAATAAATCACGTGACTACAGAGTCACCACTAATCTCTTAACTATTTACCTGATTCCCCATACACTCCTTTCACCCGCACCTAATAGGTCCAATCCAATATACAGTACTTTAATTAACTATATACAGTACATGCTCCCCTAGGTACCCGCCTCGTCCGTTGGCGGTGTACGAGCGGTATCGCTCTTTTCTCCCGCAGCTCCGCCTGCCAAATCGCCTTCTAGAAACGCCCTGCAATTTGTACATTCTACCACCAGAAACACCCGTACACCATGTTTGTTCTTCCCCGCTTATCCATCCTTTTTTCCGATGCTGCTACTTTTGGTTATATAAAAAATAACGCAATACTGACGTACAGATTTCTTTTACATAAATCACCTTTTATCAATTACGTCATTTCTCATTACTATCATCATAGTGTCATCTATCATTATGTTCATGCTATTTCGTATCAGACAATCAACTCCTTTTCCACAATGTGTATGTTGTTATCTTCATGTGTCTTGTCATTAAAGGCTTTGCCAGAAGCCACATCTAACGGTGCAGGGGTTACCTTCCGCTCATTCAAGCTTGCAAAGCTTGCAAAGAACCCATTGAATTCGCTCTCGTCAAGTTCATCATCAAGGTCGTACCATGACTTTGGCTGATACGACGACTGTTGATACGACGACTCCACCAAAGAGGGAACAGGAATGGACTTTTGTGAGTCTGCTGTAGCCTTGCTAGTAACAATGGGCTGTGGTTTCACGTTCATCGTTGCTCCGCTTGTAGAAGACTGACTAGCGTCATGGAAGTCATCCTCTTTAAAATAGTCGAAAATCTCTTCTTCTGACTTCTTGGACGACGACGTGAATCCTTCCATGTCAAAGAGCGACTCGGAGTCATCATGCTCCACGCCCTCGGACTCGTCCAAGTTGTTGTTGGTGAGCCCATCGTCGTCCCACACTGTGAGACCATACATCCAGTTCTCGTCAAAGTCTTTGATGAACTTGTCCAAGTCCCTGCTCTGGATCTTGTTCACGTAGTCCGTGATGTCCTCGTCGACGCCACCAATCTTGAGAAGGTTCATAAAGATGTTAAAGCAGTTTTCATTCATCGAAGGGTACACATCGTACAATACCTCAGGCTTGTTGTAGATGACAAAGTTCTTGAAGTTGGTGTCACTTTCCAAAGACTTCTCCACTGACTTGTTCTTGCGGCGGAATGTATCCGCCAGGCCCCACACGGCATCGTCATTTTTCCGGACAGGCTTGAAAGGTGCAGTGCCAAACACGGCGGTGAGGAGAGTGATACCAAACGACCAGTAATCAGTACACTTTGTGTCTATGTTCTCAGTAGAGTTACAAAGCAAGCTGTTGGTAAAGCACTCGGGGGCCATGTACTTCTCGGTGCCGACATTGAAGTCAGGGGAGAATCTCTTTGTGGTAGCAAGCCCCCAGTCACAGATCTTGACGGTGCCATCTTCAGTGAAGAGGATGTTCTCAGGCTTCAAGTCGCGGTGGTAGATACCTTTGGAGTGGGCGTAGACGAGACCCAGGTACATCTGTCTGGCCAAATGCCAGACGTCGACTGCTGAGGAGAAGGGAGAACAGGGGGCAGAATGGATCATGTCATACAAATCACCGTTGGCGCAATACTCCAAGACTAAGACGATAAATTGGGTGGTTTCGAAGTGGTCGACCAAATGGCAGATGTGGTCATTTTCAAAACCGAGGGACTCTAATATAGAGATTTCATGACGGGCCATACGAGCAACTTCTGGGGAAGATTTGTACATAGCCTTTAAGGCCACCTTTGAGTTGTTCTTAACGTTCACGGCAAGGGATACCTTGCCGAAGGAGCCCTTTTGGATGTGGCCCAAATGGCGATAACATCCGTTAAGTAAGGACTTTTCCGATTCGAAAGATGAAAATTCGTCAGTCATGATAAGAAAAGACTTAGGGAGGGCAATATCTCGGCCAGCAAGATGAGTCACCGGGACCAGAAAACACTGGCGGTGTGATATGAAGGGGACGCTAAGAAAGCGGAGGATGGAGAAATGCTAAAAGAGTATGGCAGAAGCCAAAATTGAATGCAAACTTATTAAAGTATAGTGAAGGACGTTAAATATGAAAGATGTGGAAAAAAAGAAAGGAAGTTTTAAAAAAAAAAAAAGGAAACTGTGGCAGAGGGAGAAAATGACAGATATATAGGATCTAGCGCGATAAGAAAACCGAATAGGAGCACTTGTGGGGATCGGAGCGAATGCGCGCCTTTATCTCCTGTTTGGTGGAATTCTCGTTTTTTCTTTTTTTTTTTTTTGAATTTCTTATTTTTCTTTGGATTTCTGCCAATCTTGACGGTGCACTGGCGCGCAGCCACATCCCTTTGGCCTAGGCCAACTAAATTATGTAAATGGATACACAGGAACAGTTGGGGGATTACCTTGGGAATACCTTGGGAAAACAAAATCGACCCAGTCCAATATTTTGTTGACCAAAATTGCCTAATCTGCACTCCACACCCGTGCACCATCTGTGGCTGTTGGGATTCTGGTACATTCTTTTATATAAATGTTCCTGCATATATATTTTGGGTTCCATTCGGTAGACCCATTTTTAGTTCTATTATGTTCTTTACTGCACGTTGAGTCGTTTTTGTTGGAGTTTCTTTTGAATTATTTTTCTAGGGGTGGTGGGTCGGATAATTTTGTGTCTTTTACTTTCTATCTCTGTCCCTGGGATGTACTGATGTAATTTCGCCCTCGGAACAATACACACCTCTCTTATCCGGACACTTACCCCCCTTAATTTCGCCACACACTTGAGGAATTTGCCCAAAAACCGTATTACTAGTAATTTAGCGTCACCAGGAACCACAATCTTGACTTGCTTTCTCCCTCCCAATGCTACAAATGATACTTTTTCTGTCTTGAGTTCTCCACCACACCTGTCTTATCCGGATGCCTACTCCGCGATACACTAAACGACCACTGATTACATAATCATTGAATTGAACCATTAAAATCAATTACAACATAACACAAATTAATTCTTAAGCAAACGTTCGATTTCCGGCTCAATGCTCGAAGGGTTTTTCAATGATGAGTATCTCTGAACAACATTTCCCTTTTGATCAATCAAAAACTTCTCAAAGTTCCACTTAATCCGACCTAGTCCGAAAACTCCTGATTTTTTCGATTTCAACCATTCGTATACTGGATCAGCTTTATCACCATTGACGTCAATTTTCCCAAGGACTGGGAATCCCACACCGTAATTCAACGAGCAAAAACTTTCAATGGCATTAGCATCTCCCGGTTCTTGTCCACCAAATTGGTTACAAGGGAATCCTATAATCTGGAGTCCTTTGTCTTTGTATTTTTTGTTTAATTCCTCCAAATCCTTATATTGAGGAGTGAACCCACACTTGCTTGCTACATTAACAATGAGCACAACTTTTCCTTTCAATTCAGAAAAGGGGAATGGGTTTCCTTTGGAGTCAAGTGGTGCAAAATCGTAAAATTCCGACATTTTTATCTTGGGGGTTTTTTTTTGTTGGTTTTTCTGTTCTAACGGCTTTGCGCGGCTATTTATCTTCATTAAGGCATTTGCGCACCCTAAAAAACTGGTCATCCCTGTCAATATCCACACTCACTAATACGAACACTTTTTGCACGTGACACCACTCTCCTTAAATGGTAGTCTACATTTTGACCACAACAGGTCATGCTTCAGCCTCCAGTCTCAACAATGTTCTTCTTCTTATACGAAAAACAAATCACCCACTAACCCAATCAAACTCACAGCAAAAGCAGCCCCAGAAACTGGCAATGCAAATGAGTAAGCATCAGTCAACTTCTCCAAATCTCCAACATAAACCTTCTTATTCATAGCCTCTTCAACTTCCTCAATGATACTGGAATCCTTAGACGATTCTTGTGCCTTCTGCTGAGGAGATCCTGGTGCCGATGATCCAGGCGTCGACAAACTCGACAGTGATCCGTTGGTCACGTGTATATAAGACTTTCCCAATTGTGCTTCATCATCATGGTTGTGGCCAGTCGTCTTAGCTGTAGATTCAGTATCTTCTTCCTCCTTCTTCTTCTTGGCCGCCTCCCGCTCAACATGAGCCTTGTATGAATTACTTCTCTTCAAGAGCTTGAATTCTGTACCCCAAGACTTGTATTGAAGTGCTGCCACCGCCAATGGAGCTCCTAAGGCACAATACATGAGGTAAGGATGTCTAGCGGTCAGAGGCGAATATTTGTATGCGGTGGAGAACAAGTATGAAGTCAAAGAAGCAAGACCAATGGAAGCACCGGAAATGGTGAAAACATGAGTAAGGATTTTTTTCAACATGTTTTTCCCTGAAGCTGAATGGATTGATTCTTCCGAATTTAACCGAGCCATTAAATCTGGAATAGCCTTGTATTTCTCAAGAGCCATTGTGCCTGTAAGAAGGCCCAACGATGAAGCTCCTATAACTTTTATAACTGTGATACAGGTTCCCATTTGTGATAATCAGATAATGAAAACAATAAAAAAAAAGAAATAGTGTAGTGATTTTTATCAACACTCAAAAAAGAATGGGTTGGTATTCACAGGCTAGAAAAAGGGCGGGGATGCGTCTATAAGGATGGTCAAGTTTGCTCGCGGGCACCAGACGCCTTCATCTCCTTGATCACGTGATTTGATAATAATCCCTGATAACAGATACTCAGGTACTAGGATATTCAAGGATAAGGACATCCAAGGATATTCTGAAGGATATTCTGACTTTAAGTCTGAATATTCATTTTATGACCATTAGGCTAGTCTGCTAGTCATGGTGGCAGACCAGCAGACTAACTACCTCAAAAAATCAGGTAGATTCAGTACGTCAACATTCACGGTAGAAACATCAAAGCTTTCAATAAGCAATTCAACCAAAATTCTACCACCACGAACACCAGCAAACCGACGATATTCCTCAGAAACACTTGCTAAATTCCACCCTTGTAATCTTCGAAGACATCCAATGACAGCACCTGTTCTGTGACGGCCCATACCACAACAAACAAGCAAGGGATAATTTTCCTTATTACTGATTGTTTCTAGGGCATTTTTGATGGTTCTTTCATCAAGTGAATCCCAAGGATTGATGTTGGAGTAGTTGTAGTCGTTGATCATGCCGACAAACTCAATATTGATATTACTTCCGGAGCAATAATCAAGGAAATCTTCAGCCGGTTCTTCACTGGCTAGCCAGAGAATGGTTTTTAGGTTAAGTTCCTCTAGAAAAGATTGGTTTATCACTGACGGTTGTCCTGATCTATAGAGTTGTTTTTCGACAGGACAGAAATTGAGCGGCGGAATGATCCGCAGAACTGGTGGTTTTGTAAGTCTTTTTGTAACCACATCTTTTTTAGTGTGATGTTCAACCGCCGCCGGCGTCGCCATTATTCTGCTTATTTGTTCCTCAAGACTTAACCAACTGTCGAAGACGAACGAGATATCAGATCACGTGAGGGAGTGCAGACAGACTTTTTAGATTTAGTGAACCTTTGAAGAGGAGAATTAGATAGAGAAGGTGGATATTTAAAAATTAGGTAGAGAAGGTGGGATATGGGATATATTTTTTAATAGTTACAAGGTGATTTTTTATGTTTGGGATTACGGGTACTATAGAATTTAGAAAGCTTTATCAAAGACAAGAAGAATATACATATATATATATATATAAAGAATAATAATTAATTAATTAAAAAAAAAATCAAGTAATAAAGGATAAAACTTAGAATAATAAATAAATCAAAAATTTATACGATTCCAAAATTTTAATATGGGAATTAGGAATTGGGAATGAGAATAGGACTAAGAATTGAGAATTTGAAAGTGTGGATTTGAGAAATGAAGCATCATTAAAAAATTGAGAAGTAAAAAATAGGGATAAGAATTAAGAATCGAAGGAAAGACATTCCATTTTTGATGACAAAAGAGAAGAGAAACTTAAAAGAAATTGGAATTAAAGAATTAAAGAATTAAAGAATTAAAGAATTAAAGAATTAAAGAATTAAAGAATTAAAGAATTAAAGAATTAAAGAATGAGAATAAGAATAAGAATAAGAGAGATTGAAAAAGGTCACCCTTATTTGAGAATTAGAGATTTAAATAATTAAGGATTTAAATTCGAAGATAAAAGATGCAAATATTTAAATTTTGGAATCCATATAAGGAATTGATAATTGATGATTGGGGGAATGAAAAATCGGGATATTAAAAAAATTGAAAAGGAATATTGAAGAGGAATATTGAAGATATGAAGAATTGAGAATTAGAGAGTTGAGAATCAGAGAGTTAAGGAATCGAGAATTTAGAATTGAAAGATTTTGAACAATTAAATTATTGAGAAATTGAAAAAATGAAGGATAATAATTTTGCAAAATTGAATAACTTAAGATTTTAGAACTAAAAAATTAAAAAATGAATTAAATAACGAATTAAAAAAGGAAATGAAAAATGATTAAAAAAAAAAAAAAAAAAATAAACTGAAAAGGAATTTAAGACTCAATTAAAGAATTAAAGAATTGTGAGTTAAGGAAGGGGAGAATTGAAAATCACGGAATCGAAGTTTGAATTTATAAATTAATGAATAAATGACTAAGAAAATCGACTCAATA
>JAJMHH010000140.1:0-19386 GCA_030582955.1 Osmozyma tolerans | reverse complement strand
ATTTTTTTTTTTTTTTTTTTTTTTTTTTTTTTTTTTTTTTTTTTTTTTTTTTTTTTTTTTTAAGGTCTTTTCTTTTTTACATGGGTTCTAGTGCGCAACCGCTGAGACAAACTATGTGCCCTCATTTGCTCGGTCTGGGGTATATTTCTTTTCTGATTTTTCCTTTTCGCTTTTCATTACAAATGTTCGCACTGGCCAGTTTTTTGATGACGTAGTCGGGAATTTTCATTAGACGGCAAAAAGGAAAAGATATATCCATGTATATGTAAATATATCCATTTAAATATATATATACGTGCAATTAGAGTTCATAAAAGAGAAAGAGAAATTACGCATTATTCCAAAATCTAGCAGTTCATAATGTATATTGAATGTCCTTGTTGTGACCAGCTTTCTCTGTAATGAGTACATCTCGCAACAACTTTCATCGTCATACAGTACGAATGATCGAGACGGCTGACCGCGAATATCCGTCACATGCTCCATCATCAACCGAGATGATTCTCCAAATCGACATCCACAAATCTGCCATTCGTAGCTAATTCTTGATCTCGGAATAATACTATCTTTCGTAGTCCATGATCTTGTCCATATCCCATCATCAATCACACTCAAGACACAATGCACGTACGGCTTCGTCAATGCTCCAGAAGAATCCCGCACCAAGAGGAATGGCTAACGAAGGCCGTGGACTAGACAGATGTGCTCGCATAGCACCAGGTCTGTCTTTATGCCATTCATTAAAACTGCGGTTGACTGTACCGACTATCCCCAGATTGCACAACTTCCTACGAAGTCGATTGTCAGTAGGAACCCTAGTGAAGGCTACGCAGATTCCATTGACCTCCACGTACCTCAGAACAATCTCAAGAAGGGTCTGTGTAGCCGCCGCATCTATGCTTGTCATGCCCTTGCAGTCGAATATAGCACACCGTATGGACCCCTTTTCGATGCCGCTCACTGCAGGTTGTGATGGGTGCATGGAGAGTGTGCCGAACCTTTCGAGCCGGTTAAGACGGCCTCGAAGGTCTCCAGAGTTCGCAAAGTCAAGAGGCTCGGGAATCTTTATAATGAGCATGCCCTCTATTTGTTGGATCTGTGCCACTAGCTCTGCGAGGTGGTCACTAGAGTCATTATGTGTGGTGCTGCTGTTGCTGCCGTTGCCTGTCTCGGCGTAACTGTGGAAACTCTCCTCTATTAGCTCATCGGCATTGCGGAACACACTCGTGTTGGGCACCCGCCCCAAGATATGGATATGTGACTTGGACCCTGCCTTGATTATTCTCACCACGGCAACAACGATCCCGAGAATCACCCCGGCCTCAACGCTCCACATGATGGTAGTGGCAAAGACGAAGAGAAGCCAGCAGATTTCGCCGTAGCCGCCAATAGCCCAGAAGAACGCCAAGTCATGTGGCACTTCCTCGAGGACACTGATGCCGATTATGGTGGTGCTTAGCGCAAGCACACACTCGGGCAAGTAGTACAAAAGCCCGAGAAAGTACCGAATTGCAACCAACACCAACACGGCCATTATGATGGTGGCCACTGGAGTCAGCGCTCCGGCCAATATGTTCACCTTGGACCTGCCAAGTGCTCCGAACGACGGCAACCCACCAAAGAGTGCTATGACAATGTTGCACATGCCCAACGCCACCAACTCTCTATTAGACGAGATGTTATAGTTGTACTTGGCACCGAGTGCTTTGGTAGCGGTAGTGGAGTCGAAGAAGCCAAGAACCGAGCACAACACGCTCGTCTGGAATACTCTCTTGAAGAGTTCAAATCGCAGAATGGAAGTACTGGCCATGGCCCGCTCCACCAGTACAGAAGCATTCAAGCTGCCCACGATCTCGACCCCTTGACTTTCCCAGTCGAGCCAGTAAGAGAGCCCAGTGGCAACAATCACCATGGCAAGCAACTCAGGTATGTACACTGCCGATTTGACCTTGTACTTATCCACGAGCTTCATTTTAAGTTCCCGCACCGCGAGAACTATTGCTAACGTGACCACAGAGATGGTGGTTGTTAGTCTGTGTGCCTCATGGAGATGCGATAAAGCAAACCATAGCTTTCCGAGAATGGTGGAGTGGGGGTGCTTCAATGCGAGCAGATGAAGCCCCGTCTGAATGTCTATCTGGTTCACAATCATGATGACGCCCATGGCGCCAATAAAGCCCTTTAAGAGTGCTCTGGAGAGCACGTTGTCTAGAAAGCCGCCTTTCAAGAGACCACATGCAAGGAGGAAGACCGACATTCCGATAGATATGGTGGAACTGATCTCCAAAGGTCCAAATGAGGCCTCTCCGGTGTCGTGACTGTGTATTAGCTTCTCTATCACCTGACCATAGAGCACTGCTGTGGAAGGCAGCGGCCCAACAACTAGGATGGACACCCCGCCGAATATTGCGTACATTATAGCAGCGGCCAGCACGGAATATAGGCCAATCAATGGGGGTAGTTTCGCCAACGACGTGGCCAACGACATGACCAAGGGAATCTGGAAACTTGCCATGGTTGCTCCGGCCAAGAAGTCTCCCAACAAGCAGGCCATCTTGTAGTTAGGAAGCCACCGGAGGATGGGGAGATAGTATGAGACATACGCCCAACGACTGAAGGCTGTTCTGGCCCCAGAATCACCAGTGCAATCATTGGAGCACGAGCCAGAGCCAGTACATCTCATCTGAAGAGACTCAAAATCTACCGACTTCACATCGTCCAGACAATAGCGAGTAAGTAAACCATCGGTGTTCTTAGAGCTCCGGAGTGATTGAGAGCTGGGCATAGATAAGAGCGGCGGGCGGCGAGCCGGGGACGGTCTGGGCGAGAGAAGCCGGGATGATTCCGTGCTCATATTTTTGTTTTGTGATTCTGATCGAAGGAGGATCTCCTTATAAATGTTCTTGTCAGATCAGGCAAGTCGACAGCTGCGAGACTTTATATACTGTCCAGACTTCGTTTAAGTGCGTTGATCTGGATTCTATCCTGCACAGTAGACTGTGGGGAAAACACTGATGCGCGTTGCAACTAACTTAATTGGAGAGCTTCTTATTGTACTGTTTAAGGTTCCTAGGTCATTATGATTACTTAACATTATAAAGTGGTTTTAGAGGCATGTGCAGAAAAAAATCAAAATCCGCAGGCGGAATTGCGTCTTCTCTCCCCTATTGTTTTATCTAGTCATTACGCCCGTCTGCCGAGGTCTCGAATAAAAGCCAATGACTTTCGAAAACAAATTTGAAAACCCTGAAGACAGGGTCTGCAGAGGCATGTAGGTCTGGTTACCCCACAATGTCATGCTGTCATTGGTGAGGCCCGTAAGGGTAAAGTTCAATGGACGAGAGTAAGGCTCCTCCACAACCGTACCGTCCCAACAGTACCGGCTAAAGCATTTCTTGCACTTGTCGCTTTGTTCAACGCCAAGACTTTCCTCGGCTCTTCTGATCATTGCGCATCCCACACAGGCTCCCCAATCATCATCGATGGTGCCATTGAGCTGCGAAGCAATGTCGAACCCGTTCTGCACCATCTTCTTCTTTTCGTAATCGCTGTAGGTAATCTTGAACAAAGATGTGTTGGAAAAGTACTCAAATGGACGGTTAGCCAAGTAAACCACCAATGGAGGCACCACGCCATCCTTGGCCAAATCAGTCTGGTTTCTGGCATCACAGCCAAAGAACGTGGGGCGGGCAGTAAGATTAAGTGCGTCGAACGTGTTCTCGCCAGGCACGTATGGAGCCACGATAGAGCGGCCTTCGTGGGTGAACTGGCGTCTGTAAACGTTGGTAAGCGATGCTCCGTGAGGAAGGGCTGGGTTGTTGTCGAAGGCAAGCACCGTGTCGAGTTTTCTCTCTGTAGTCATGAGCGTAGACAAGGGCACGTTTTCACCGGCAAGACCGCCGTCAGTAAGGAACAAGGTATCATTGTTGGCGAGGTTCTGAGACCCGTATTTGGAGCCCTTGAACGGATTGGGGCTAAAAAGAGCCACATCCTGCTTGTTGTGCGAGAGCCATTCTAAGAGTCTCTTGAGAACATGCTTGGCAAAGCCCGAGAATTGGTGGCAATCTTCGCACACCAAAGTGTTGAGGAAATCGTTGAACAAGGAAGAAGAGGTACCAATGACAAAAGCACCGTTGTCAAAGCCATTGATACACTTACTACCGTTGACAACTTTACCGTTGTTCACAGGGCTTCCAAGGAATTTTGTTCTGAAAAATGACCTCACCGACGTGTCGAACGAGCCCATCTCGTAAGGGTTGAATTCCATAACTGGGGAGTTCAAGTCCTGGGTATAATTTTGAGGGCTTCTTGCCAACGCCGTCACCAATGGAAATGGCATTTCGTGGTTGGCAAATGCATCGATTTCCGTGATTTGCGACCATGTGACCGAGTCGAGCCAGTTGCCAGCATTGATTAACAATTGGTGGGCGAGACCGCGTCCCCATACATCAGTAATAGAGGTGTGAAAGCCGGCCTCTTGCTTTGTGACAATGTCGTTTTGGATTCCCTGGCCCGCTGGCTCGTTCCAGAACCTCACGTGAGTCATGAGGCTCTTGTAGTTGAGCGTGAGCACGTCCCAGCCGAGCGAGAGTATTCTGGAAGTGTCCACTAGCGAGTGCGACAGGGTAAGGTTCCAGATATCTGGAGAGTTCCTTAGCACAATGTCCTGTACCAATGGCCAGTTTTGCAACGATAACAGGCCCACGAGCCAAGCACCGCCACTAAGACCACCTAAATAGCTGGCCAGGTCCAAAACACCGGCAAGAGGAGAGTCAGTCTCGAGACGACCATCGAGAGCAGCCAATTCTCCCGCACCAACGAGCATTGCTCTGTAGCCACCGCCGGAAACAGCCACTGCGATATTCGCAGGGCGAGACGAGTTAGAAAAGAGACTTCTAACATCAACATCGAGGTTTTTGGACTCGATGAATTTGGTGAGAGCTTTTGTGGTACGCTTTTGACGGCTTTTCAACCATTGGGCCTCGTCGTTTGAGATGGAGTTCCCCTCACGTAGGAGCGAGTCTGTGGGACACTCCAACTCATAAGGAGTGTAGCCGCTAAGAGCACCGGCATAAGCAACAGGCGGCACCCAGAAGTGCAATAGGGTGGCAAAGAAAAACACCTGAAAAAAGTCCCACATTGTGCAGAATGGCAGAGTTGTTGGTATATAACGAGAATGAGACAAAGAGGGTTATCCAAACCAGACCATTCACCACAAAGATAAGCGAGTGGGTGGGCTGAAAAGAAAAAAGAAAAGAGACGAAAAAGAAGAAGAAGAAGTTGGTTAGACGGTGAAATGGTTGCGCTTATATAAACAAAAAAAGGAAGAAGGAAAAATAATGGGGATCCGAAATACGAGTCCATTCCTACTGCTTATGCCGAAGGCGCACCAACAATACCCAACTAGCCGGCCCCCACTTTATAACAAGGGCTGAGACGCAAAATACACTGCGTACTGTAGAAGAGGTATCGACGTCAAAATGCAAGACGCTTTCTGGCCAGATACAGTCACATTCGACTAAAATGGAAAGATTTCCACATTATGCTGGCATGAAACTTTTTTTTTCGTTTTTTATGACTTCTTTCCTTTGGGTGATTCTATTTTGTTGCTTCGCGATGCAATCGCTTTCTAATTTCTTCTTTGGGTCAACAGCATAATCCTCCCCGCGCATTCTCATGCACAATGCCGATGAGCCGATGTCTCCCCGTTGGATTCTGCAGCAAGAGCCTGCATGAGATGCATGGGACCTAACCATAATATTATGTTCCACTGGGCCATTATCACCTTAGCGGCCTCGAGACATGGCTAATTATTGCCAATTGAGTTATCTCACACCACCAATGTTAGGAAAAGTTATGTTGAGCACCGATTGCAGTCGGAGTTTATCTTTTTTTATGCCAGTGAAAAAAAAAAAACGTGTAGCTGTTCGTTTCATCGCACTAGCGTCGCCTTAGTAAATAAACAATAAAAAAAAAAAAGAAGGAGCGAAGGGAACGAATGGAGCGAAAGAAATGTCCCCGGACCCATCAAAAAATATGCGTATATATAGACAATAAATAAATATGCAGCCAATGCCGTGGCCCTCAGCGCGAATTCTTCTTCTTGTTTACTTCATCTTATCCGACTGCATCACTATCTTATGGATAAGTTCATTGGTGCCAAAAGGATTCTGAAGTTGAACATTGTGTCCACCTTGCGCTATGGTATGGAAATGTGCTTTGCTCCATTGGTGCTTCTCATTTATCTCCTTTACCATTTTAGCCCCGGCTTCCGAATTCATAAAGTCAAACTCTCCGTAAACAACGTGAAGATTGAATTTTTCAAGTATGCTCCTCTCAGCACTTGCAAATTTATCGTAAATTGGCCACCGGCTTGTGATGGCTGGTGTCAAAAGGTACTTGACGTGAATGTCCGTGCTTCGTGCATGCGAAAACGAGTTGTAAAGATAATCAAATATCTTCTGACACTCTGCTTCGGTCCCAATAACCAACTCCTTGTTACTGCTGAACACTTTGTGCTCTCCTATCCGACTCACCACCTTGTTCACCCCATACAATTTCCCCCGCCACATCCGCCAGAACTTCCTTACCCCCCATGGTCCCATGTATCGGATCAACCACGGGAGGTACGGCTGCACGTGGTGCCAGTAGAGCGTGGTGTACTTCAGCACGATCGGGAACCGCGAAAGGAATTTATGCGACAGTGGGTCGAGAGATGGCGCGATCGGGTTGGCCTCACTGGGCACCGGTGCGGTCAATGCAAAAGCATGCCTCTCTAGTCCCACCGGGGAAAGCAACACCAAGTTCTTTAAACTGTCCGGGTATGCCAATACATACAATGCAGAACAGTACCCTCCAAATGAGTGGCCCACGAGAAAGTCAATTTGTTCGATGCCGGCCAGTTTCCGCCACCCTTCAATGGCATTCGAGTAGTAGGCGTTGATCTGCTTCAATGCAGGAAACATATCCTGCTGCTGTTTTCTGTGCACCAGTTCATGGAAATCGTACCCCTCGATGAGCTTGTAGTACTTCTGATAGAGCTCTGACCGGACTGTGGGCTTGTTGTCGTGCATTGTGATGTGTTTCATCTTCGGAATGCCGCCTTTGTAGTTGAACCCGGGGATCTTTGGATCTGAACTCAACCCCGCAGAAAGACAGTCGAGGAAATGGAGCTTGTAGTTGTGCTGAAGCCCCTTGTATTTATCTATCATACAAAAATTCCGAGCGAAACACCCTAGTGACGCTCCGTACCCGTGGAGAAGCACCACGTGTTTGGTGGGCTGCTTGACGTCATTGATAACGTGGAAATTGACTTCGTTGATATAGTTTCCCGAGTTGTCGATGGGAACTTTGTTCTTTTGAACAGTAACTCCTTCGGAGCCAGTGGTATCCTGGGGATATACAAATTGCACAAGTTCTTTTTCAAGCTCCTCGAGGCGATTCTTGCGGCGAGACCGCCACCATATCTGAACAAGCCGTGAGAAAGGGAGATCTGCGGGATTCGAGGGGTTCCGTTTGTATTCAGAAGGGAGCTGGAATTGCGTCCTTGATGCCGTGCTTAGATATCGGAACCGTGCCGTTCTTAGAATTGTCAGCATTCCGTTATCTATTGCAGTAGGATTTGCGAGTACTGTAAGTATGGCACGCGAAACGGTGCGCACCTATTTATTGGCAGAAGATGAAGGACCCCAACTCAATAGGAACAACTACATTTACAAACATGTTTTCATATCAGCATCATCAATTATATATACAGTGTTCCTCGAGGTGGTGACTATTTACATGAGCATTAGTTTTCTGGGTCCTTCACCAAACCAACCTTGGCTGGTCTCAACACTCTGTTGTTCAAGGTGTAGCCAAGCTGCTGGACGTGGAAAACGGTACCTGGCTCCTTGTCTGGTTGTGGAATCTCAAAGGTGGCTTCGTGATGGTTAGGGTCGAATTGCTCGCCCATAGGGTCGATCTTTTCAATACCGTGCTTGGTCAAAGTCTTTTCGAAAACAGATCTAGTCATCGACACACCCTCGTACAAGTTCTTGACCTCCTCGCTGGTGTTCAATGTCTCCTCCTTGACCGATCTCAAAGCCAACTCAAAGTTGTCAAGCGACTCCAATAAGTCCTTAGCAAACTTCTGCAATGCAAAGTCTTTGCTCTTTTGCATCTCCTTCTTGGTGGTATCTTGGAGGTTACGGAAGTCGGCGACCGCCTTGGCGTAGAGGTTCTTCATGTCAGCCAAGTCCTTGTCCTTCTTGTCCAACTTCTCCTTCAACTCTGTGACAACACCATCCTCTTGTGTGGCCTCTTCAGTCTGTTCACCAGCCTCGTTGGTCTCCTTGGCGGCCTGCTCCTGAGGAGCGGCCTCCTGGTCGGCCTTGGTGGTGTTCATTCTGACGCCACTCAAAGAGGCAAATCTAGGAACCATAAGAGCAGCTGCTGGGATTGGTCTGGCGGCTCTCAAGAGAGGAGCTCTGACAGTGGATCTTGCCACGGCATTTGCGAGTGCTCTTTGCATGACTTGTGTTTTTGTTTTGTATATGTGTGCTAGAAAAAGAATCAGCAGCTGACGCCGAGTAAGTGAGCAGATGGCACTAAAATACCAATCGAGAAATTTTCATGGACACACCATAATGTGCAGGTGGGACCCAAGATGTGTGACGGAGGGAGGACTTCGGAGTGTAATGTTACTTTGAGTTTGAAGAGTAGACAAGATGTTTGAGAAGCTTGCAGTAGCTTCTTCTGACGAGAACAGCTCCGAAAGCTTGCTACAACTGAACAACGGGGGTATGGTTTTATTGTGAGTACTGTATATAGTGTAAAGAACGGCGTAGAACAGTAACGAAAGGCACCAAATGCAAGTGAAAATTTTGGGTCTGAGGGATTACAACTGTATTTTTAGATCAGAGGTGGCAGATTGTTACACATTCCTGCCATTAAAAGTCTCGGTGGATGTACTTTGTGTAATATGTGGTGGATGCAAAACTGCAACAATCGTATAACCGCGATGAAACAAACCTTGAGCAAGACTGAATATAGAAAACTGGAGTAATTCTTGAATTTATACTCATACATTTATCTAGGAACCAAGGTGCCGTGGATTTTGGTTCTGTTTTTGGATGATGTTCAGTTGGTATAGTTTGTGTTTTGCTGCAAATTTGGCAAAAAACTGGGTAAATGCGATCTTCAATTAAATGAGAAACGGCAAGCTGTAAGATTAGTGGAAATAATGAAACGGCCTTAAAAATCAGCCGTTTAACATTTACGAGTTAATCATTCACAAATGCACCTTAAACCTTAGAAGTAAGCATCCGCCTCAACCTTCTATCTTGTCATCTACTATATCATTCTACGGAGAAGGAAGGCCGAAGTGTTATCTTTCATTCTGCATATAACCAAAAGCGTTGATACCATATCAAAGAGATCCAACGGCCGACTATTGTTACCGGCAAGATAGAGTAGACTCAATTTCTGATAAGGATCAATATAAGATGGACCATATGCTTCTGCCCCTTGATACTATTATTGCTCTGGGTTTTTTTTTTTTTTTTTTTTTTTTTTTTTTTTTTTTTTTTTTTTTTTTTTTTTTTTTTTTTTTTTTTTAAATTTTATTTATTTATTTATTTACTGTATCAAATCTTTTCTTTTTCTCATATTTAATTACTTCTGCAGTAAATCGGCCGTTCCCGATCCAACCTCCTCCCCTTACACGGAGTGTTCACCCACCATGAATAAAAGGAGCACTAAAAATTAAGCGCAAACAAACTTAACAAACGGAAAAGAAAAGATCAGAAACCTTCCTCGAATCATGCCTTTCATGTGTAGAAGTGGGGTGAGACGAATATACGTCATTGTGCTGACCAAGAAACCCGTTGATTTCTTGGTAGCCACCACCAGTTTAGATAGCCCACTATGAAGGGTACCACGCCTCATCCAGCCTTGTCCGGCACCTGGAAAGCCCCTCGTGGTAGGAGCGAAAGCAATAATTATGTTATATGCAGGCTAGATCTGAAAAGAAAAGGGTCTTGTGAGGCATTCTTTTATCTATGCCTAAATGGGCACGATTATGCAACGCGACAGTAGATAATCAAAATTACTCTAAATCAGCACGGCTGATAAATGTTCGGCTTTCTACATATAAATATGATGGAGGTCCCCTAATTTTTCTCCCCTCCATCTGCTCAATTTTGCTGCTAGCATGAACTTTCAAAATTCCAAGAACAGTTTGCTGGAAACTGTCAATGAGACATCCTCATTGGCGAGCCCTGACTTAACCAAGAGCGAGGACCTGAAGAAGTCGCTATGGTCCAGGATTCTAGCCCACCTTCAAGTGGAAGAGCCCAGCGACTTGACCCCGATGCAAAAGTTCCTCTTCAACTATGACTTGAGACCGGTCGAGTCCCTGCGTAGACAATGGGCATGGTACAACTACGTTTTCTTCTGGATCGCCGACTCCTTCAACATAAACACCTGGATGATAGCAGCTACAGGTGTCGAGGGCGGCATGACCTGGTGGCAGACATGGCTTTCCGTGTGGCTAGGGTACTTCTTGTGTGGTATCTTTGTGTCTATTTCCGCGAGAATTGGTATCATGAACCACACCTCGTTCCCTGTCAGTTCAAGAGCCTCCTTTGGAATATTCTTCGCTATCTGGCCCGTGATAAACAGAGTGGTGATGTCTTGTGTTTGGTACTCGGTACAGTGTATGGTTGCCGCTCCCTGCATTGGTCTCATGTTACGCAGCATATTCGGTCAGCATTTGGACAAAACCATGCCCGACGGGATCAACGGGAAAAACCTCACTACTTTCCAATTCTTGTCATTCTTTTTGTTTTGGCTTTTCTCTCTTCCGTTCTTGTGGTTTCCTCCTCACAAGATAAGACACTTATTCACTTTCAAAGCATACGTTGCACCCGTCGCTGGATTTGGCTTTTTGATCTGGGCGTTGGTGAAAGCTCACGGCGCTGGTCCTGCCATGCACGCGAAATCCAAGCTCCACGGAAGTGCTTTGGCCTGGGCATTTGTTGAGTCTACAATGAATGCACTTGCCAACTTTGCAACTTTGATTACGAACGCCTCTGACTTCTCTCGTTTTGCCAACAAGCCCTCGTTCGGAATGAAATACGTTGTGCAGACAGTTTCAATTCCATTGTGTTTCTCCATCACTTCCTTGATTGGTATCTTGGTCAGTTCGGCATCAGAGGTGCTCTACGGAAAGCCTACATGGTCACCATTGGATGTTTTGGGAAACTTCTTGGATAACTACACTGCTGGAAACAGAGCCGGTGTCTTCTTCATCAGCTTTGCCTTTGCCATTGCCCAACTTGGCACCAACATTTCAGCAAACTCCCTCTCTTTCGGCACAGACGTGACTTCACTCTTGCCGAGATTTATCAACATCAGAAGAGGCTCATACCTCTGTGCCGCCTTGGCTCTTGTGGTTCAGCCATGGAACTTGACCTCGAGCTCATCAAACTTCACCACATACTTGTCTGCTTACTCGGTGTTCTTATCGTCCATTGTTGGTGTTATCTGTGCAGACTATTACTACGTGAGAAGGGGCTACTTGAAGTTGACTCACTTGTACTCACTTTTTGCTCCTGAGGACCGGTCACAGAGATCATTTTACATGTACAACAGAATTGGTGTCAACTGGAGAGCACTTATTGCTTATCTTGGTGGAATCTTGCCCAACATTGTTGGGTTCGTCGGAGCCACCACTGGCGAGGACAAGGTGCCAATCGGTGCAACAGAAGTTTACAGACTCAATTTCTTCATGGGTTTCTTCTCATCAGGAATTGTCTACTGTGTGCTCTGTCACTTCTTCCCTGTTGCTGGAACACCAGAAGTTGCAGCGTTTGAGAAGGGCTGGTATGAGGAGTACCAGGATGTTGACTTTTTTGAGGAAGAGCTACAAGGGCACATTGTGCATGAAGGTGTCGAACAGGCCGAGCCAATGGGTGTGACAGGACTGACCAAGCTTAGGTGAATGAGTTAAAGAAATAAGGTGTATAATAGGATTAGGATAATCGGATTAAAAGCGCAAGGAGCTGCTTATCAGCCGCGCGAAATTAATCAGCCCAGGTTTTAGCTCTTCCTCTATCTTTTTTTTTTTTTTTTTTTTTTTATCGGTTGAAAAACGCCCTCTTCCTGTGACTCATTGGAGGACCAGTTCCCCATAAATCGGCCCGGACGCCCTTTTTATATACAGGATGATTAGGCACATGCATAAGTTTTTCAACCAGAGAAATTCAACGTAGGCTTTACGAATCGAGTAAAGGAAATTTTCTTTGATATTTTCTTTTGCTTTCTTTTCAATACACCTAGCATGTTGTCCAGATCGTTCCGCAGGAACCTTTCCAGCTCTTCCCCCGCACTCAAGACATTGAAGATCGGGTTGATCCCCGGCGACGGTATTGGCCGTGAGGTTATTCCAGCAGGCAGAGCGGTGTTGGAAAAGTTGCCATCCAAGTACGACTTGCAATTCGAGTTTGTTGACTTGGACGCCGGCTTCGAGTTGTTCCAAAAAACCGGCACAGCTTTGCCAGACCAGACGGTCGAAACATTGAAGAAGGAGTGTGACGGAGCTCTTTTCGGAGCGGTTTCCTCTCCTAGTGTCAAAACAGCTGGCTACTCATCGCCAATTGTCGCTTTGAGAAAAAAGATGGGATTGTACGCTAATGTGAGACCCGTCAAATACATCGAGGGCAAGGACAGACCCGTGGATATGGTGATTGTCCGTGAAAACACGGAAGATTTGTACGTGAAGGAGGAAAAGACGTACGAAAAGGAGGACGGCACGCGGGTTGCCGAGGCCATCAAGAGAATCTCTGAGACTGCCACCCGCAGAATCGCCAACATGGCCTACGAGATTGCCTTGTCCAGACAAAAGATCAGAGAGACGTCGTCTCTTGCCAGTCTCCACAGCAAGCCAAGTGTCACGGTGACGCACAAGTCCAACGTGTTGTCTGCATCTGATGGATTGTTCCGTGAGATCTCCAGAAAGGTTTGGGAGGAGAACAAGGACAAGTTCGGGTCCGTTGAGTACAAGGAGCAGATTGTTGACTCCATGGTGTACAGAATGTTCAGAGAGCCCGAGATCTTCGATGTCGTCGTGGCACCAAACTTGTACGGTGACATCTTGTCAGACGGAGCTGCTGCCCTTGTGGGATCTTTGGGTGTGGTTCCTTCGGCCAACGTTGGTGACGACTTTGTCATTGGTGAGCCATGCCACGGTTCTGCTCCAGACATCGAGGGCAAGGGTATCTCCAACCCTGTGGCCACCATCAGATCCACCGCATTGATGTTGGAGTTCATGGGCTACCAGGAGGCAGCAGCCAAGATCTACGAGGCTGTGGATGCCAACTTGACCGAGGACAAGGTCAAGACGCCAGACTTGGGCGGTTCCTCTACCACCCAGCAGGTGGTGGACGACATTGTTGCCCGCTTTTAGATAGACGAATGGAACATAAACGAACGCAGGACAAGACGGTTAAGCATCTCTCACGAAACACGCGGCAAAAAAACCGATACCGCCATCGGTTCTTGGCTCTGCGCGGATACACCCACCGGCTAGCTCTTCACACTTTTCCCTATCGCCGCCACCAACAGACGTAAACTCTTCGGCAAATCCTCTTCTCGGCCATGCAGGGATAACCACATCTCTTTTCGCCAAACGCCATCCTCTGCTCTTGACATCGGGATCCATTAGTAAGTCCACCACAACTCGCTCGTTTTCGTGCGGATGAATGGAGCAGGTAGAGTACACCACCTTGCGAGCGTTGGCGAAGGAAAGTGCATGCTTCATGATCTTGAACTGGAATCCGGCAAGTTTATTGAGTCTTGTTTCGTCGAGCTCTTCCCTATCCTGCTCGCGGCTCTGCAGGTCCTCAATGGCACGGCCAAAGATACCGGAACCACTGCACGATGGGTCCACGATTAGACCGGTGACTAGATCAAAATCGGCGGCGTCGATGGCGGTGAAGTCTGCGTGGGTTGGGTGGATGATGTGCTTTTGAGCTTTCCCTGTGGCCTTTTCGCACATGGCCTTTAACGTTTTCATTCTCTGCTGGTCTCGCTCAAAGGCAAACACCACGCCTTCCTTGTCCTTGACGAAAGAAGCTGCGTGGGTGGTCTTATTTCCAGGGGCGGCAGTGGCATCAATGACGAACTGGTGGGTGTCGTGGGGGTCATTGTTGAGGATCTCTGCCGGGAAGCACGATGCCCTGTCCTGGATGATCGCTTCACCTTGGGCGTAGGCCTGTGACGAAGTGAAGGGTTCCTTTGGGTGCAAGCCGTAGAGATTGGCCACGAAAGGGTCCTTGTAGATGACTCCAGGGGCGGAGATCTCGTGCAAAGAGGACACGGGCACCAAGTCGGCGAAGTAAGGATGTTTACGGAAGAAGTCGTCAGGAGAATGCTTGATTGTGTTGATGCGGAACCAGCGCACGGGCGTTTCGTCGTTATCTAGGCCGTCCTGGAGGGGTAAGTCGGTAACAGACTTGGCATGGTGCTTGAGCTTCAACTTGATGAGCTCAGCGTGCATTCTTGTTTTGTTGAGCAAAAAGGCGTCCTTGACTGGGTGCTTTCCCAGCTGGATACGGCCCTTAGGAGAGAACAAGAAGTCGTGCACCAAGAGCATGAGCACATTATGAGACACCTTGAGCTTTTTGATCTGAGGAACGTCTTTGAGTTTGCTTCGCTTGATGATGGCGTTGATATGGTCTCTGTACTTAAGAGTGGAGATGACGAGGGCAAAAACATGCTTTGGAGAATTGGAGAGTTTGGCATTGAAGATTTGTTTCTTCAATCCACCTTTTTCCGTGGCAAGGAACTTCTCTGCCTCGAAGTAGAGCTTCATAGTGTTGTAAGCGATGAGCCCATGAATCGAGGGAAAAATTCCCACCATCCCTCCTACAGTGCCACCATTGGGATCATCTACTACAGAAATAGGGCAAAAAATTAAAAAACGAAAAAACGAAAAGACAAAAAATTCAACTACGATCTGAAGAAATACTGCTCAATAGATACATTTTCTTCAACTACCCCGCAGTGCCCCACTGGTGAAGCTATGCGATGAGGGTGTGGGTATAGACACTAGACGATGAGGTCGCGCCGGGCCGGACCGGTGGGAGGATGAAACGTGGCAGCGAGCGTTTGCCAAGAACATGGTCTCAAGAGCGGCCGCAGCGGCCCTCACAAAAACTCTAGTCCTAAGGATCAAGTCACGTTGCCAAGTCAGCCTGCCGTATTTCTACAGTATGGTTACAGTATGGTTACAATATAGTAACAGTAAACCTACAGTAAGCCAATAGTAATAGTAAGCCTAGCAAGCCTATAGTGCTCAGCTGGACAGTACAGCAAAAGACACAGAATCAGTAGATCCATTAAGCAGACTGCCAGAAATAGTAGGACAGCAGGATGTAGGGACTAAAGTGTCGCTGTGGTGAGCCACTAGTTGGTAGGCTTCTCCAGATGCAGTGCCGCGTTCCCACAGAACTTGCTCACTCCATTCCAATTGTCAACAACTACATCGCCAATTGCAATGCCCCTGCCGCCTCCGGACGCCTATCCCCCTGGCACAAAGCTAGTGGTGGGCTCACACCGCATAACTGTGACAAAATACATTTCTGCTGGTGGTTTTGCCACTGTTTACACTTGCACCACCGAGCCGGCTTTCCGCGGGGATTCCACCGCCTGCTTGAAACGGGTGGTTGTTCCAAATAAGGTCCATCTCTCATTGTTGCGCCAGGAGGTCGACGCTATGAAGCGCTTGCGTGGGAATAAGCACATTGTTTCCTATATCGACTCCCACGCCTCTCGTCTTCCCTTGGCCCATCCAAATGATTCCCAGCAATACGAGGTACTTCTTCTCATGGAATACTGCTCAAATAATGGATTGATCGATTTCATGAATACAAGGTTATCCCACCGTCTTACTGAGCCCGAGGTGCTCTCCATAATGGGCCAGATCACCACCGGAGTCGCCATGTGTCATAATCTCTCTCCCCCTTTGCTCCATAGAGATATCAAGATCGAAAACGTCTTGATTGACGCTTCCCGAACTTACAAACTCTGCGATTTTGGCTCCGCTGTTCCCTACGCCCCCGTGCCATCCACCGCACAGGAGCTCCACGAGTTACACTCTGATATCATGCACCACACCACTCCCCAGTACCGCTCCCCTGAGATGATTGATCTCACCCGTGGCTTCCCCATAGACGACAAGCTGGACGTGTGGGCCTTGGGTTGTTTCCTTTACAAGCTCTGCTACTATACCACGCCTTTCGAGCTGCCCCACCAAACCTCCATGAAAGATCTAGAGACCCTGATCTTGAATTGTGCCGTCAACCTCCGCTTTCCCGGCTCTCCTCAGTACTCATCTCGTCTCCAGAATGTCATCAAATGCTGTCTTAGAGAGGACCCTCGCCGCAGACCAAACGCTATGCAGCTTCTCAAGGAAGTCTGCTCCATGCAAGGTCTTTCAGAAATCCCGCAAACTATCCCTTACTCCGTGCGTGTCGCCAAGTCCACTCCTTTGTCCTCCGACATAGCCTCCATTGCCTCAGGCCAAAATGCCTCCGGAACATTGTCCCAGCTTGTGGCTACAAACTCCAACTCCGCTCTCGCCACCTCCAAGAGCCCTATACCTACAAAGCCTTTACCACCAACAAAGAAACCTTCCGAATCTTCCACCGACGTCTTTGCCTCCATTGACAAGTCAAAGATTCTTGCCATGGGCTCTGACAACAATAGCCGCAGCACCATTCCTCCCGAGAAGCCGCCAAGACCTCTGATGGACACAGATCGTTCCAAACGCTCCAGTTTCTACTCTATTCCCCAGAGAGCGCTGGATTCATCCGCTTCTCTCAAGAGCCTCATCAAGCAGCAAGTTCACGAAAGCAACAACGAGTTGGGCCAGATAAGATCCTCCGGTGAACTCGATAGAGGAACTTTGGACTTCTTGAAGACAAAGGAGGACGATGCCTTCTCTAAACAGCAGAACACAGGTGGCTCTTTCAAGGCGTCCTTGAAGAAAGGCTTGCGCAGAATCAGCACCGGTGGTTCTATCTCCTCGCAGAGAAGTGGGTCTTCCAACGCAAAACACAGAACAGGCTCAGGCTCATACAAGCCATCGATACCAACAGGCCGCGAGAAGAGCGTTTCACCCGAGGACGATAGGCCTCAGCCTCTTCGTGCGCCGTCTCAAGAAGGAAAGATGTCCTCTATCAAGAAAAGGATGTCTCTTCTAATCCAAAACAGCGAAAAAGTTACTCCCAAGACTGCCACTGGCTATGGTAGATACACAGATCTGGATGACATCAGTGCTATAAACCAAACGAATATTTCTGCATCTGCAAGTGCCGACTCATTGGCGTCTCCTGAGCTGGTCTCCGCCAATGAAACGCCCGCTTTTACCAATAACCTCAAGCCTGTGTCGAATGAGAAGAGAAAATCGTTGGTCAAACCTGACTTGAAGCGTTCATCTTCCTCGGGAAGGCAGCAGACGAGAAAGTCGTTATCTCCTCCTCCTTGTCCCCCAGAATTGAACGTCAAACCTAAGGAAATTGTTGTCCCAAAGAGAAGCACGAAATCCGGCCCTGTTGAGGAAAAGAAGTCCGAGCCGCCAAAGTCTGGCCCGTCACAAGCTGTGCTTAAACCAAAGAAGAAACCACCCCCAAAGCCTAAAAAGCCGCTGCATCTCAAGAAAAATACAGAGAACAATCATAGAATCACGAGCATCGCTAGCGACTTTTCTATGCCTGACGTTGATGATCTAGAGCGGCAATTTGCAAGAAGATTCCCAAGTCACGTATAGCTCATAGACTCGCATGGATTTAATATAATCAATTCTACTTCCTATTTTTTTTTTTTTTTTTTTTTTTTTTTTCTAGATCTATTTATTAGTGTGGAAGGACGTGCCCGTGAATGCAAGTATAGTACAAATCGTAAAGCATGAAAAACTCAGACATTAGCCAGATTCAGACTCAGAGAAATCCTCAATTGAATCCAAGATAAAGTCAATGGCCTCGTCAAATTTGTCATGAATAACGTCCCACAAACCATCCACAGAAGACATCAAGATCCTTCCGAACTTTTTCCTGGGTTTTTTGGCAACTTCTTCCGTGTCACCGTTCTTAGTAGAGCTAGTGGTTCCAGCCCAACAAGAATTCATGAAACTGGTGAATATGACGGAATTTTGGTAGAACCAGTCAATCAAAGACTCGTCCATTACTGGAACCAATGCCTTCAAATTAGATCTGCTGTTAAAAACAACAGTACCTTGAACCAAGTCCTTGATTTCTTGTGGGGGTCTTTTGCCATAAAGATGCACAATGGATTGGTACGAATCGCCGTAGCCAACAAAGACAATCTTTTTAAGATTCGAAAAATAGGCCAAGTAATTATCCCACACCCATAGAAGAAGCTCCTGAGAAAAAAGTGTGGGTGTGTAATTGGACAGTCTTGTCAGCCCGCTACCCGAAGCCAGCTCTTCATTACTTGCGGAAAGGTCAACAGCGGTTGCTTCGGTATAAGAGGGCACATTAATGTCGATGAACCCGATGTCGGACGAAGAACCACCGTCCTTCGCCATTTCACTCTTGATCTTGTCCATCATATTAGTGAGTGGGTGCTCAAGTACCACAGAACTGTTGCTCTCAATGTAGCCATTGATCGGGTTAATGTTGGCCCACACTTCGGGTGGGTCGTGGATGGATATGACGATAGTGGAGCATTCATTAATGTTCGGGCTTGCAAGTATGACATCTTCCAAATGAGGCGGAAGGTCCATGGAGAATGCCGGCAGCTTTTGGTCACTGCTTTCTATGATCGGTAGGCTGACAAAGGAGTATTTTGTGAAAAGCTGTTGAGCTTGGTATGCCCGAAGGGGCTCAGCGAAGGAATGGAGGTTGGCACTAGGAACATCAAAGACATCCTCAAAAACATGTGCTGGATTTCCTGGTTTCATGGATTTCCAGTACTTGCTTTGGGTTCTTATGACCTCGTGTACCACCTCAATGCTATCAGGACGCGGCTGATCGGTAATTGTGGACTCTGGAGGCTCGCCAATGAGTACCTTGGCAACACCCAAGGCGCTTCGGCTGATGGACTCAAGGTTGTAGCCACCTTCCAAAACCACAGCGAGCTTTCCCCTTGCTATCGATTTGAGCATGTGCGTCATCTGACCGTAGCCTGCGGGACTGACGTGACATTGACCAATGAGATCACCATCTGCGGCATCGAAGCCTGCGCTGATGATGACCAAGTCTGGGTCGAACTCACTGACAATTGGAAGAACAACCCTGTGGAAAGCGTGAAGATAGTCAGCATCGCCAACACCAGGGTTTCTCCATGGAATATTAACGGAGTATCCCTCGCCTGCACCAGAGC
>JAJMHH010000139.1:6268-19662 GCA_030582955.1 Osmozyma tolerans | reverse complement strand
AAAAAAAAAAAAAAAAAACCAAAAAAAAAAAAAAAAAAAAAACCAGGTAACAATATCATTTGGTTGTAAATGTATCAGCAGGTTCCTCTGCTTGTTGTTTCTAATTCTTATTGTTTCTTCTTGTTAAGACTTCCATTGAGGTACCATATTTGGAATATTACCTTCGCGCAAAGTCGTAGAGTTCCCTAGTTCGGTGTTGTCCGATTAAAAGAATCTGCGCGTTGGGCGGTTTTTTTTTTTTTGTACCTGCCAACGGACCTCGCAAAGATATAAAGAGAGAAAAAAGAAATTAATTAATGCAATCATTTTATTTCCGTTATTTATTCCGTCATTCATTTTAGCTCTTCATCCCTTCAGCTCTTGTTTCATCTCTTCTTTCTTTTTTCCTTTCATCCCTTATTTATACAACCACATTGATCAAGAAGGGGAAGTTTGTCAATTAAAAGTCTCTTAACTGTGCGGGTTTTGAATTGTACATCCGCTTGGTTTGTATTTCCATATGGAAGTTGCTTTTACATTGCAGGAAGCATCGCAGGAGCAGAGAAGGCGCATGATGCAAGGCTGTGCGTAAGGCACCTTGTCTTGTCACAGGTGGGCGTTAAGCGGGTCTAGACAGGAACTGCCTGGCCTCGCTGACGGACCGAGCAATGTATGCTTTGCAGAAGACACCACCGAAGGGGATGACTTTCCTAAGTGGGCGAGAAAATATGTGAACTGATAATCAGCGAAGGGAACTCCGCAGAAGTTAAATTGGCCAATGCATTTCGCATCGTGCAATATTACTTCCCTGAGACAGTATCTATCGTAAGGGTAACTGACACCGACGCCCGGGTTCACCTACCAAGTTCTCCATCTCTGATATATACAAACATATATGTACAATCATATATAGATACAATCATATATATAAACAATCATAGATATATATACATACAAAGATGTATACGTTATTGGACACTGGTTTGTACCCTTCTTCAACTTCACGCCTTGTTTATTATTGGGCAAAAGGAGGGCACATCACGAGTTCAACCGCCCCTCGCACCGCATACTTACATAGCAAGGCACAGTCATCGCCACTACGCCATCGTTAGAATCCGCATATATTTAATCTTCTGATTACATAATCTAACTTTGCATGTTCTTTATTGTCAGTAGCGGGATTATTACCAAAAAAGGTTTACAAAGTTTTTTTCTGTTCATGCAGTGCAATGCATGTTTTTTTATTGTGGGTGATTTACGAAGAAGCATACAATAGTCGGAGTTATCATGAATGAATTATTTCATATTCTGTCATTGTAGTATTCTTAAATCCTCAACTACTTTTTTTTCCCCGTATCATGTGTTGGGTAATTATTGAGGTGATAAAGCAAGCAATGTAAACTTCTGAGCCTGATGTTCGTTTAATTTTTCTTTTTCATCTTCTTTTTCCGACTGCTTTTCGATTGCTTCCTGTGTTAAAAGCATAGTCGAGGCAGTCTTTTTTTTTTTTTTTTTTTTTTTTTTTTTTTTTTTTTTTTTTTTTTTTTTTTTTTTTTTTTTTTTTTTTTTTTTTTTTTTTTTTTTTTTTTTTTTTTTTTTTTTTTTTTTTTTTTTTTTTTTTCTGCTAACTTTTGGGGGTTGAGTTCTTCCGCCTCATCCATGGGCGCCTGCAGCTGATACCGCTACTTGTAACCGTCAGTTAGCAGCAACCTGCATGTGTGCCTATAATTACTCCGGAGGCTTATGTGGACCACTTACGAGCAAAATGACCTTCATTAAAGGCCTTGACGAGAATATAGACGAAAATGAGGCGAAAGAGGGAATTCTTGTTCTTTTTCTTTTTGTGTAATTATTATTCTCTTACAATTGTTGTACTTGATAAACTTGCGCCATCGTGTATTTAAGATCTTTAATGCGTTATTTTCAGAGTTTTTATGGTGTGCGAGATTGTGGCTGTATAAGGAATGAGAGGGGATTTACTAAGCCTCACTTCGCATGGCTGAGGGGCCCGTCAGGCAAAGAGTGAATGACAAGGACCGAACAAAAGAAAGAAAATATAGACCAAAAAAGAAACTGTCAAAAATGAATAATTGAAAAGAAATAAAATACATTAAATAAAGAAAGAAAAAAAAAAAAATTGTAGAACTTTGAAGGGTCTTGTGCAAGGCGCAAGAGTTCTTAAAAAAATGCACCATTTATATGGTGACTTATTAGGTATACACTGTTTTTACTAATTTTTGAAAATGTTCATCCAGGATCATCTGTGCAATTCGTTCCTGAGTGCACACGGAGACTGCCGTATTTTGATGCACACGCTCGACTCCGCAAGAGAAAAACAACAGAAAAAGAAATGTGTCTCTCTATTACTAGCGAAAATACCTACACATGTGCAGATCACATACACATAGGCGTATGTGTACGCAGGTGGTAATGCACGATTTATGATTCAAGGCAAGAAACACTACAATGTATACTGTACAATACTACATGCAAAATTTCCACGTAAACGGGCCGGATGCGATTACGTTGGATCCGATAGCTCTTGCAGATTCGTGCGTGGGGATGAGCTGATCAAGTGCCGCCGCTGTTTCATCAAGCGTCTCAACAACGGCTTCTGCTGTTCTCTCGCGAAACCGACCTGCCGATCCCGGGCTCGACCTTACGTACGTAGTATAATACTTTTTTTATTTTGCCCGTGGCCAAGTGTAACACCTTGCCGTACAGAAAAATAATGAAATCATAATATTAAAAAAAAAAAAAAAAAAGGAAAAAAAAAAGAAAAAAAAAAAAAAATAATAAAATAAGAGGCCACCTAGCGTTTTAAAATAACAATATTCCGTGCTACTTACATATTATCTGGTAATTTGTTACAATCTAAAATATTTCGCCTGCTACGGTATTTCATATGAATTCAGATATTTATCCGTATATAATTCCACTGGGGTTTTGTTTTTTTGTATACTACGGAAGCTGTTTATTGATTTCCGCTGTTCAACCTTTAGGGGGTAGTCGGTCCTACGCAACATTAAAAAACAACCCATTTAAGTTTCTCCGCCTAATCCCTTACGTTTCTAGTTGCTTCATAACATCGTACCTTTTTGGTTTTCTTTCCGTTTTTATTTCTTTTTCTATATCTTCCTTATTTTTATTTTTTTTTTTTTTTTATATATATATATATATATCTCCTTCTGCTCGTTGTTCTCCACTGCGCAGATCAAATACTGGAATTCCATGGCTTCGTAATTATTAAACAATAACGCATCATGCCTCACGTCTTTCGCGTCGCCCGTTTTAAAAGTTCCATTTTTAGGTCATCCTGCAGTAGCTTGATATCTGTCGTTACTTTGTCGGTATAATTTTGCCGCTGGCCTTACACAACAAAAACCCAATTTCTCATACAAGCTTTTTGACTCGCTAATATTCGAATTGTATCGGAAGTTTGGTTTCTGAACAATTTATTAATGATTAACTAAAAAGGGATTACAATACATGTTTTTTGTTCTTGTTAACGCCGTGTATGCGTCTTCCACGGGTTCATGTGTGTGTAAGCGTATTCTGATGCGCGCTTGCGTTTAAAGCAAATGTTGCACCTGTTATTATTTGAGTTTCAGCATTATTATTTCTTCTCATTCCCGTGCTAATATCTTCAAAACACATATTCCTCCATTGGCCGTCGAAATGTACGTATCGCTTTATTGTTGATAAATAGGCTTTTGTAAGTTGATGCCGCATTGGAAAATGTCAAACGTAACATGACTATTAAACAATGTATGCGGGCTCCATTTGTCGTGCTTTACGTTCTCCTTTTTTATTTTTATTGTATTTTGTTTTCTTCTTTATTTTTGTTCTTTGTTCTTTGTCAACGCACACATACACTCACACACGTACACACATCCGCGCCCCTCCACGACTACCTCATTTAGTATTGTTTCGGCTTATTGTCATTGCTAAATTTGGTTCGATTTAGTTTTTTTGTATCCTGGTCCGGACCAATATGTCTACCCGCTAAGCAGACATCAATCGTTGCATTTGTTTATATCAAAATTTCTATGGTAATGTATTGTTACCTTTTTTTAAGGCTGCTTGTGTTAATAGTACGACGAGCAAAACAAAACAAAACAAAAAAAAAATCTTAAAAAAATAAAAAAGATTTAAGAAACGAGCTACAGCAATCCATGAAATTTTTAGGGGTTATGAGACGCATATTATTCTCATACCGGTAAGTTAGCCGCAGGCTGCACAGATGTATGCGAGGAAAGCACAGGATGCATAGCGCATAATAAAGATTACCAACGAACGGAAAGTGATGCGCTGACAGCCAGCGATTCGGTTCATTGACTGGGCTCATGATCCGAAACTATAATTATTCAAAGTAATCGAGCCATGTTTTGGTTTCATAAAAGCAACATACTTAAGTAAAGGAAGTGGTAAGGGTGGATCTTTTTTCGTGTAGAGAATTATACTTAACAATAAAATTTCCATGAAAAGAATATAAACCGCGTGTCGGGAATTCTTTTCTTTTTTCCCCGAAACGCATTTTTTTTTTTTTTTTTTTTTTTTTTTTTTTTTTTTTTTTTTTTCCCAAAGCAAAAAAAAAAAAAAAAAAATGGATTCCGGAGGGCAGCCTTTCTCACTATGTAGTGTCCGACGCACAGATAATAGCGCTCGCTCGAATGTAGGACGATCTCTGCGTTACTAACATTAATGTATGAGCTCCTACATGCTGACGCATTCCGTCTTAGCCCACCCACTCGCAAAAGTACTGGACAGTACCGGCAGCAGAACAAAGGCCTCTCTGGTATTCTTGTAAATGTTCTTCTCATGCCCCACGCGATGCATCATGTGCTGCATCATGCACACGCTTAACGGCTTACCCGTGCACCTCTTTGCTACATATTTGTATTGATCTCTCACCCACCCACCTGTTTCACTTACCTGATTATTTGCTTGTTGCTCCGTCTCCACCAACCTCCAACGATATTGTGACAGGTGACCTCTTTTTTTTTTCTTATTTTTTTTTTTTCTTTTTTATTTATTCCCGAGTGTTCCTCCTGATTATTGATTTCAAGCGAAATTGTTGTCTTTTTAGGTTTCCATTCTCACATCCACCCATTCCTTTTTTTTTTTTTTTTTTTTATTTTTTTTTATATTAATTTCTTGTTATTCGCCACACCCCAGCGCCTGCCTTTTTGTAACATTCCTCGACCCCTTCCGTTATAAACATCGGCATTCCCTCACTCAAATCCACCTGCCTCAAAATTCAAGAATCCGATAAAATAAAAAAAAAAAAAAAAACAAAAATTACAAATATTACAAAAAACTGCGGGAATCCCAAAATCATTATAAAACTTAATACATTCCATTTTATCAAAACGGCAATCGCAATCCATTAAGGACATAAGAAAATTTAAAAGGTGGAGCTCCTAATATCACAAATATATTGCCGTCATCTTCTAAACTCCCCTTCAAAATCCTCCTTCTTTTTCCTCATCCTATATTTCCATATATCGAATTTATCCATAATACCATAATCTCATAAAATGGGCAAAAGGTCAGCAGTAACGTCGGCAATTTCTTCTCCGGCGCTCACAAAACGCAGACATCATAATCATTCAAGATCAAGCCTGTTAACGTCAGCACCTTACCAAGATACCGCTGCAGAAACATGGATCGCCATCGGTAAATGCGCCACAACAATGGGTATTATCGTTGTTGCTATTCACGCTTTTGAGCTGGCCCTCGCCCACGCTCCAGGCTCCGTTGAAGCCCTTGTGGGATGGAGTCATCTGCTCCGAATGAACGATATAAACCTCAATGAAACAGTGGGATCGCAGAATTCAATCCAACGACTTACAAAGACAGCTGAGTCTTATCCACATGTTACAAATAGCCCCGAATTCTTCCGCGAGCTCACCGACTGCTACTTGTTGGCAGGCTTGAACGAGCAAGCTCATCATTCCGTCCAGCAAGCAATCCAAAGACTGCCTAACGATCCAGCTCTACAACTTCTTTCGGCTCAGACTTTGATCCGTGCTGGTGCTCGCGCTCAGGCGGCTAGTGCTTTGACTCACTGCCTCCTGCTTCTACCCCCTCTGTTGGCTGAGTTCTCCAAGGCCAATATCGAAACCGCCAGGAGCGCTCACGCCGAGTTGGCTGCCATTGCTGCCGCCGATGGTAACATTGATGCCTCTATTGCCGAGTTGACCGCCACATTGTCATTGCCACCACCTCCGCTCGCCAGACAAGACGAGCACATTGCATTGTGGTGTGCTTTTGCAACTGCTAAGGAAAGAGCTAACCGTATCCCAGAAGCTCTTGAAGCCTGCGAAAGAGCAGAGGTGGCCGTTGGTGCTTCTCCTCGTATCCTCATCACTCACGCATACCTTCTTTTGTTGGACGAGAACAAAGAGAACGCCTCCAAGGCAGTGCAATTGCTCTCCCGTGTTGTTGAGCTGGAGCCTCAAGACGCCCAGACGCAGGCGTCAGCCTCAAAGGACTCCGAAGAGCATGAAGACCCTCCAAGCGACTTTTTGCCCTGGTATCTCTTGGGTAAAGCTCATACGATACTTGATGCCCCTAGAGCCGCTTACGATGCCTACCAGATTGCTCTTCTTCGGGCCTCTAGACTGCCCATCACCTGGTTGGCTGTGGGCAAGCTTTATCTTGAGTTGAAGCAACTCCCGGATGCGTTGGCAGCATACTCACAAGCCTTGAGACTTCAATTGAACGAGAACCTGCCGGGCACCGCCGCTGCATGGGATGGCTTGAGCTGTGTGTATGAAAGATGCGACGATCAGCTTGCTGATGCTGCTGATGCCAGCTCCAGAGCTGCATCGTGTTTCAGAGTTATTGGAGACTCTCAAAGTGCAGCCAAGTTTGAAGAAAGGGCCAAGAAGTTACGTTTGGCGTCTAATAACGAGGGCCCAGTTCCACCATTGAGCCAACCGATTGGATTACCAAACTACTTCTTGCGGGACCTTGTCACTCTTCTCCCAAGCGAACGTATCGCATTCGTTCAGAACTCTCCTCAGTCAAGAGCTGGTGCTCCACCACAAGGGTCGCCAAGCGAACAAGCTATGCATTTACAGCATCAAAACCAGCAGCGTGCCGCGCCATATCCTGTTCAGCAAAGACCTCCATCTCAACCTCCTCACGTTCAGCCTCAGAACCTCACGCCGCATGCCCAGCCTATCCTGTCGAATCCAACCCCTCAACCACAAGCACCTGGTCATGCCCAGAGTCAGGCTCCACATCCACACTCGCAGACTCTCCCACATGCAGTGCCTCCTCAGGGAATGGTTTCACCCTCGGACCACACGCCTCTGACGGTGTCAACTGGCCCACCCATGGCTCCAGGTACAAGACGCACATCAGGCACTTTCGAAAGACCACAGAGCGTTCAAGCCCAGCCTCCACACCTCCCCCACCTGCAACCACCGCAGCACCCACAAATGCACGTGCAACAGGCACAGCCTCATGGCAGTCCTATTGTGCATACTCCAGCAAATGCCCCAGCGGTGCCGGCGTACTTCCACTCGCCTCCAGTTCCTCCCCACATGAACCAGCCTCACGATTCTTACATGTACCCGCTTCAATTCAAGCACCAGGGTAAGCTGCCAGAAAAGGCAGGCCAGCAGCTTGCTCCTCCAAATACACAGGCTTGGTCTCCGCAGGATCACGTTCCTCAGCCACATCCTGTTTTCCAGGCTCCTCAAGGTGCATTCCCGCAGCCTCAAAATGGCATCATGACGCCTCCGCCAAACGGTCAAGGACAGCCGGTGCCACCAGCAAGGTCGCCAATGGCTCACCCACACATGGTTCCAAACGGGTACCCCATGCCAGCACCTCCTGGATACATGTACGGCCAGTATATGCCAATGCATGGAGGAATGCTTGCTCACGTGCAACCATACGCTGGGTCAGCTGGCAAGTGGAAGCAATGATGAATGTGCAACGAATATTTCACCAGCCATATTTATTTCTACGCTCCTTAAATGATTTTTTATGGCGCAGCCCCCTCGTTATAACTAACGTGGGCTGTCTATTTATTGGGATCTTTGTATTATAGTAAAATTTGGAGAGAAGATAACGATACAATGTCATGCTCATGTACTCGCGGAATACTTACCGGAATTCACCCCACCGCTGCACTAACTCTTCCCATGTGGCCGAGTAGACTTTATTCTTCTCCAAATGTGACCCCAACGGCGCCGGCGCCATATTCAATTTGGAGAGTGCATCATAACCACGGCCGCCGCTTATCAAAATACCGTAGTCCGAGTGTACCATGGGCAACACGTCGCCTGAGCTATCGCCTATGTAAACTATGGTGGCGTCAGGATGGGCTGCACGGATGTGGTTTAGCCAAACCAACTTATCGTAGGATGTACGGATGTCGAAATTCGGATCAAAGGAACCGGTGGCGACACCATCAGAATCGAACAGCAAATCGTTGGCAATGATTTCGGCTGATTCCACGCTCGTATTCTCCAATACCTTCCGGATCATCGAAGCGCTCCAATTGACGCTCAATACGTAGAAAGGAAGATGGTTGGCGGAAACCACGGCAGCAAAATCGGAAAAACCGGGTCGGAGATCCACCTGGGATGCCAATTCTCGGAAATCGTCCCGTGTCACGCCCTTAAAGATTCCGTCTTGTTCAATTGCCCCCACAGAAGACCATTCCACTGGTTTCATCCCTTTTTGGTAATCGATCTCATCTTGAATGGTCGACCGGAGATTATCGGTAGTTTTCCGATTATAGTTGGCAACAGCCTCCAGGTAAATACCAAGATACTTGTCGATTGGCGGAAGGTGGCAATTTTTTTGGTATGCGGCCAGGATTATAAGTTGGGTTGTATCGGCGACGGAAATTGTTTCATCAAAATCGGCGATCCATATTTGTTTGGTTTTTCCGCTTGCCATGTGCAGTCTTTCTCCACCCGCCATGTGCCGTGATGAAGCCAGGCGTCGCTGTAGAAAACAGAAGATGTTTCTAAGAAAATGAATGTTGGTGAGCTGGTCAACTATTATGGATGTCCTGTACATTAATTATGTATATATCTGCATATTGTGTTGAGTCACCTGCACATAGCGTATTTCGTGGAGAGCAAAAGGAAGGGCTGCGAAAACGCAATAGTAGCTGCACGAGCAGAGAAGTGAGACGATGGTGAGATTGGGGTAAAATGAGGGGGCATTTTCATTTTTTAAACATGAAATTAAACTTCGCTGATTTTTTGTTCGAATTTTTTGTTTTGATTATCTGAATCTATGAATTTGAATTATGCCTCTTTTTATATTTTTGTATTTTACCTTTATAACTTTATATACCTGAACTATTCTTTATGCCTCTATTTTTATTTTCTGAGTAGCATGCCTCTATTGAAACCTTTTTAATAGTCTACCTCTAAGAAATATATGTATATTCCCTGCATTTAACGATTGGTAGCGCTTTCTTTAAAATGGCTCGATGACCTGCATTTCACATAAAGCTCGCTTCTACTTTCATTCTTGCTCTTCCTTTAACCAATAAACACAATGTCAATTCAAAAAGAATACGGTGAACTTGGTGACGTCACCAACTCAGAAAATGTCGTTTCCGGTGGGACTGAGACTTCCGGTAAAACCGAGGGTCATCTTGGTAAGGCTGAAGGAAACCTAGGGAAAACCGAGGGGAACCTAGGGAAAACCGAGGGCACGTTAGGCAAAACTGAGGGACAGCTCGGTAAAACTGAGGGACAACTCGGCAAGACTGAGGGACAACTCGGCAAAACTGAGGGACAGCTCGGCAAGACTGAAGGACAACTCGGTAAAACCGAAGGCAACCTAGGCAAGACTGAAGGACAGCTTGGCAAAACCGAGGGACACTTTGGCAAAACCGAGGGCAACTTAGGCAAGACCGAAGGACAACTTGGCAAAACCGAGGGCAATTTGGGCAAATTCGAAGGTGAACATTTGCCCAAGAGCCAATAAATGAGTCTATTCCAATAAATGAATTATACCGTAGTTCATGCTACGTAGCCACATCCGTACACCAGATATATCTTCTGCACATTTTGGACCCTTTTTTGGTTTGAGCACGTGCAATACGTCACATGACAAAGTCACGAACTCCACAAATTTCCTCTTACGGTAAATACGCAGATCTGTCCACGTGAGTGACCAAGGAGAGTATAAATATGTGGTCGAGTGGCGATTCTATCAACCAGTGAAATAAAAGACGCTAATAAATATCATGCCAGAGAACGAAAACCAAGTTAATTTCTCAGAAAAAGACGTTCCATCACAAGAGGACCAAGCGAAACTCATGGATTCTGTTCGTGGGCTTCTCAATCCCGATGGAACCAACCAACAAATGGACCAGTACATCAATTCTACCTTCAGCTACATTGGTGGAATGTTGAGCAAAGTGGCTACAGCACAAGATAAGGATAAGGCTTCTCACGAAGTTGCAGAAGATATTGTTGGGAAGCTCAAGTCGTGGGTGGAATCCAAACAAAAGGAGGCGGATGAAAAGGCCGAGGGCACCGAGGGTGCTTCCGAGGAGAAGACCGGGGGTGATTCCGAGGCCAAGGATAGTGCTAATGGAAAGTAATTGATGCGGGTGCAGCAGGGAAAGATAAGAATGCATAATGAATACCTAATGAGAAGACGATTGAGTATACACGAACGTTTCTCCATTTACATTATTTGTAGTAAGGACTCTTTGGTATAAGGACTCTTATCCTTTGGTGTAAGGATTTTTTCAGTTATTTGATGGAGTAAGTATGTGGGGCTCGGATACTCTATGTAGGAGCTTATCTAAGAGATCGCGACAAAGACAAGTTCAACAACTACTTATCAAAAAATGCTCTTCATTTACAGTTTCCTAATTGCATTTGTTTCAGCAATCTCTCCAATTTACCTTGGTGATCTGCAAAATGTTCTTCAATTCCAATCCACGCCTCATTATGCTGCCGATTCCGCCTTCTCCAATTTGACTGACTACGTGGTAGACTCCAAGTACTCGCTTCTTAAATTACACCGTTCTTTGGTCGAAATCGAGTCTATTAGTGGTAACGAGAATGTCGTGGCTCATTCTTTAGCTTCATACCTTGAGTCCGCCGGTTTGACTGTCGAATTGCAACACGTGGAAGATGACAGGTATAACATTTACGCTTACATAGGGAAATCCAGAAACACGCTGTTGGTGGTGACATCTCATATCGATACCGTTCCGCCGTTTATAGAATACTCCGTTCATGGTTCTCAGATTAGGGGCAGGGGCACGTGCGATGCCAAGGGTTCGGTGGCAACACAAGTCATTGCTTTCCTTGATTTGCTCCATCTGGGTTCCTTGAAGGAAGGCGAGGTTTCTCTATTGTTTGTTGTTGGGGAGGAAAACACAGGAATCGGCATGAAAACAGCTAGTGCTGCTTTGGGTGTAAAGTGGGATTATGCTGTTTTCGGTGAGCCCACAGAGAACAAGTTGGGCGTAGGCCATAAAGGTATCATGCTCTTTGACATTGAGGTGTTTGGCAAAGCTGCTCATTCGGGATACCCACACTTGGGCATCTCAGCCACTGAGATCTTGGTACCTCTCTTGGCTAAGCTTCAGAGTGCAAATTTACCCGTTTCTGATCTCTTGGGCCCTTCCACCATCAATATCGGCAGGATCGATGCTGGCGTGGCTGCAAACGTTGTCCCTGCACATGCAAAGGCCACTGTGGCTATCCGTGTTGCAGATGATCTTGCCCAGGTGACCAGAATCGTACACGGTATTCTCGATAACCAAGACCATGTTGCCCCATTCAAATTCTTGGCCTCAGAACCACAGTTTCTCGACTTTGAAGTGGATGGCTTTGATTCTATCGTGCTTGCGTACACCACCGATGTTCCCAACTTATCATTGCCTTTGAAGAAACGCTTCCTTTACGGACCAGGAACCATTCATGTCGCACACGGAGACGACGAGTATGTGGAAAACCAGGCATTGCTTGATGCCGTTGACGGCTATAAGCGGTTAATTCACCACGTGCTTGGTGATAAACAATAGAAGCAAAGAGGCAAAATGTTCACAATTTCTATATCCGCAGCCAGTGGATTCCTGGCGGCGGACTCAAACCATGCGAAGAACTTGTTATAGCTTGGTGGTGTTGAACGACGCGCCATTGATTCGGCGTGTCGAATGAGGCCAATTAGATGGTCTCATCACCACCAGCAAATCTACAAATTGAAGTTGGGTCAAAAATAATGCCCTAATTCAGAAAAGAAAAAAAAAAAAAAAAAGATCTTTTATTGAAGAAGAAGAAGTAACAATGGGAAAGAATGGATGCCATCGCTTCTTTCCCTTTTTTGTGCGAGTCTCTTTTGTGCTGCGCACTACCCCATCGTGGATTGTGTGCATGGGGATAGCTTGGTTACAGAATCTAAGTACAAGACATTTACAGCATGAGTGACGTGCCCGCATGGAAAAAACTCGGGCTTAAAGTCCAGGAAGATACACAAAATGATGAGTTGAACCATATACCGAGATTGGACACCGATGTTGTCACCAAGAAAATTGCTAAAAAGATAAAGGCCTCGGAGAGAAAGGCCAGGGCCCGGTCTGCAGAAAACTCGGAACAGTCCAAAAAACCACCAAAGAGAGTCAAACTCCCCAAATCCGAAAGAAAACCACCACCAGAAAAAGACCAGCTAGCGTACTTACGACAGTATGCAGATGACAAAGAAAACTGGAAGTTCAGCAAGCAGAAACAAAACTGGGTGTTGAAAAACCTCGAAACCATTCCGGCTGAATACGAAGATGCTCTTCGTGCCTACGTTGAGGGTATACAAGGAGGTGCTAGAACCAGACTTATTGAGGATTTAGAATCCGTGATCAAGAAGTACAACGAAGTTGCCCAATCTCTTGAAGATAAGGTGAATGCAGCACTCTACGGGAATGACAAAAACGGAAATGATAGTGATAAGGAAAATGAGGAGCTGAAGAAGCTGAAGGAGCTGAAGGAAAATACTTCACCAGAAGAACCACAAGGTCCTCTGAAGGAGTATGCTCTTCGATGCAAGGCTCTTCTTGAAGCTTTGGTGGATACAAAGGTGGAGCTCAAAATGGTTGACGAAGATGCTGTTGAACAAACCAGTCAAGAAGATAAGGTAGAGGAAAAGAGTCTGAGTGAGGAAAGTCTGAAGAGTCTGAGTGAGGAAAGTCTGAAGAATCTGAGTGATGAGACCACTGAGAAGACAGACAAAGAGAAGAAAGAAGCAAAGAAAGTGGAGTCTTCTCTGGATTCTCTGGATTCTCTGGATTCTCTGGATTCTCTGGATTCTCTGGATTCTCTGGATTCTCTGGATTCTCTGGATTCTCTGGATTCTCTGGATTCTCTGGATTCTCTGGATTCTCTGGATTCTCTGGATTCTCTGGATTCTCTGGATTC
>JAJMHH010000138.1:0-10799 GCA_030582955.1 Osmozyma tolerans | reverse complement strand
ACTAAAGGCCACACCAGGACAGGACTATAAAGAATGAACATCCCATCACCGAGGTGAAAGGAATTTTTATGTTTTTAAAAACACTTACATTTATATTATCCATTATCACATTATCATCCATGATCGAAGCTAGAGAAATGAACTTGCGCTCCATCAAAACTGTTGTTCCTGCTCTTGAGCAAGCTGAAGGTGTTGGTGCCAGAGTGAGAAGAAGTATCGGCACAATGAAGGTGAGAAACTTCTCTCCATTCTTGATGTTTGACCACTTCGCCTCCAACGGTAAGGGTGGTTTCCCTGAACACCCTCATTTGGGTCAAGAAACCATCACTTTAATGTTGAAGGGTGCTTTTGCCCACGAGGACTTCACTGGCTCCAAGGGCGTGTTAAGAGAAAATGACTTGCAATTTATGACTGCTGGAAGGGGCACAGTGCACTCTGAGATGCCAGTGATTCACCCTGACGGCTCATACAATGTTGGTTTGCAGCTCTGGGTGGACTTGCCAGAGAAGTTGAAGGAAGTCGAGCCCAGATACAGAGACTTGAAGGAGTGGGAGGTGCCTGAGGTTGTTCAACAAGATGGGAAGCTCAAGGTGCGTGTGATCTCTGGTAAGAGCTATGGTGTGGAGTCCCGCAAAGAATTGGCTTACACTCCAGTGCATTACTACCACTATCAATTGAAGCCTGGTGCTCACTTCAGACAGGAGGTGCCTAAGGACTTCAACTTCTTCTTGTACGTGGTGAACGGCAAGAAGCTCACCTTGCAAAACAACACCGTTGTCAACCAATATGAGAATGTGTTCTTCAACACTGACGGCAACACTATCGAGGGCCAATTGCCAGAGAATGCTGGCGAGGATGCTGAGTTTGTTCTCGTTGGTGGCCAAATCTTGCACCAAAACGTTGTGCAGCATGGACCTTTCGTTGCCACCAACAGAGAGAGAATCATCAAGGCCTTCACTGACTACCAGACTATGTCCAATGGGTTCGAGAGATTGAGAACCTGGGACAGCTTAATCTCAAACGGTGTCAATGACGACATGATCAACAACAAGTTGGGAGGCTCGCTTGAGGCCAGAGAGAAGGAGAGACAGAAGTTCTTGTCCAGAAAGGACGAGCTTTAATCTACGCGCTTCGCGTCAATCGTGTACTATAATCTCAAGCGTGCTTGAGTAATAAATGTGTTTGTTGATAACAGTTGTAGAGATGTCTAAATATAACAGTAAATAAGCCACAAACAATCTGTTCATATCGGTAGCATAGATTCGATGTCCGGTGTGTTCAGGACTTGCAAGGGGACTTTTCACCTATCTCACGAGGGTATTTTGTCAGCACTAACAAAAGACGCGTGTGGGTGGTGCTAGGTGCAGAACAAACCATACGCGATCTCAATTTAATAGTCAGGCACAGCAGAAATCTTCATTTTCATGATGACTATGGATATTTCACCAGATCAAGTCGAATATATCGCCCGGCAATTGAAAACTAGAGCTGTCACCTATAGAAGCGCAGCTAGAGACTTGTCCATTCATGTTAACCAGGCCAAGCTTCTCCTTCATCTGTACTATAATGCCCATCGGGACAATTTGACGGTTTCTTTCGTTGCATCCGGGACCAAGGACGACACCAGGATCATCAAGCTAATACAAGATCCTCCATCTTTGGATAAAAAGCTTTCTGCAACTTTTGATAAAGTTGACTCTGTTCACGTGTACTGCTTCACTTTGGCCGAACATGCCCTCAGTAATACTGACATAGCACTTGAGGAGCTCTCACACCCGGTGGACATTTCAAATTTGGACCATTTCTACGACTTGGGGCTCATACGAGGACCCGACTTGAAAACCAGTGCTGCCGAGCTTAAAAGTCGTCCTCGTCCATCAGAGCGTCCATCTCTGGGACGACCCGAGCCGAAGAAGGAGTCTTCAGTGGAAGCGCAACCAGCCAAGAAGCAGGTCACAGACACAGACATGAAGCAGGAACCCAAGGCTGAACTCAAGTACCAATCACGAAAGGAGAAGCCAAAACCATCGCTTCTCTCCAACTACGTGTCGAGAAAGGGCGAGAAGCAGCAAGATTCCAAGACCACTCCTGCTAAAAGAAAGACGGCAGAGCAAAAGCCCTCATATCAGTATAAGTCACGCAAGGCAGAGAAGTCGGAGCCGCAAGAGCGAGTTGTCATATCGAGTCTCGACAACCAAGAAGACGAGCAGGAGGATGAACCGGCGATGCCGCAACAACCGCCTCCTCCAAAGACAAGCGACCTCAACAGTTTATTTGTTGACGATATGAGTGACTTTTCCGATGAAGATGATAACGCCGGTGGTGCAGAAACAAAGGAAGCCGAAGAACCAATTGCCGTGGAACAGGAAGAGAATGACGAAGAAGAGGAGGAAAAATCTACAAAGACGTCTACACCAGTACCCACGCGCCAACATATACCAGAGGACTCTGCGCTCCGATCTCTCACAAAATCGCCATCTGCTCAAGCAGATGCTGAGCAGAACAAGAAGGAACAAGAGGATCAGGAAAAGCCTGAAACTGCATACGATGATGAAGGGTATATGGTGACAAGAAAGCCAGCTAGCAAACCACCAGCGCAAAGCAGCAGTTCCAGCGAGACCAAATCTAGTAAAGCATCCAACAAGCCTAAGCCCAAACAGACAACGAAGAAGAATCAGGGAAAAATGAAGCAAACATCCCTTATGAGTTTTTTTGGGAAATAATGGCATGAGGCTTTAAACGGTCTGGTGGACCGATGCATGGTAGTAGAAGATTGTGGAGATGGAAATTGGCTGAGCCCCCCGATTCTGTTTCTACAATGGGATTTGGGGTTATCCTAATTGCATAATCTGTTCCTTCTTTTTTTTTTTTTTTTTTTTTTTTTCTGTTTTATTTCTTTAGACTGTTTACTTGTTTGGCCCGTTTAGAACATCTCAATTTCCAGAAATAAAAACAGACTTTTTTGCCCAAACCAGAAACACCGTTGAAATACACTTCACGGATATCTGCTGACAAGTGTGCGTGTTGTTGCGGAGTGTAGCGAAGAACGTGCGCTCAATGCCTTCTACATTGGGAGTCAAGTGATCCAAGTTGATGAAAACTACCACATTTGACCAAAACCTGCATACAACATACTTCCCGATTAGGAAATTCTTTTTTTGCATCCATCGATAACTTCTTTGAGTAATTCTCTTTGAACGTCTAAAAACGGGACCATCATAGGCCAGAAAGAATAAAACAACATTCTTATAAATTGAAACAGCCCGCCCCACCGCTAGGGGTCCGATTTTCTTTCCTTTTCCTTTTCTTTTTCTTTCGTTTTTTATTTTAGGTTTTTCTTGTCCTTCTCTTTTAGTTCTTGGATCTTTCACCTTCATCTACATATTCAAGTGGATCGGCTCTTCCATCCGCATATCATCACACATACACTCGCTTTGATCGCTAGCTACCAGCTTTAGTTCCCACGCTAATATCTTCCCATATTTTTAACCCTTACACTCGTTTATCATGAAGTTGCTTCACAGTTCTTTGGCATTAGCCATAGTGGCCGCCACCGCAGTCAACGCAGCGCCCACCCAGATAGACGAAAGCAACGGCAACGTAGCTAGACTGGATGCCATCATCGCAAAGAGAGACAACATGGAGCGTGCATTGGAGCAGTTGACGGAGTTGCACGAGTTGAGACGCAAGAGACAGGATCTCGATGTTCAATTGAACGAAAGAGAGTACAAGGTTGTGACGGAAGTGTTGCTGGCCGTCAAGGACACCGAGTTGGCACCTAAAGTGTTGGAGTGGTTTGCCTCCAACGAGAAAGCGAAGACAGTTGCAGCAGACGCAGTGATCTGGGTGGTTAAGTCCGGGTTTATCAGCTTGGAGACACTCTTGGAGTTGTTGGTGCAATCGGGATTGCTCAACAGAGTGCTCACTGACGTTTTGGGCAATTGCGAGACATACGTTTCGGTGATCAAGATCGCCAAGAACGTGGTGGACAAGTTCCTCGGAGACCTCGGCAAGAGAGACGCCGAACACGTGGGCGCATACACGGATGGCGAGGCCATGGAGCTTATGAAGAAGAACAACATGCTCCGGCCTAGCATGCTTGAGGGCTACACTGTGACCGAAGACAAGAGAGACTTGAGCGACATTCTTAACAATGTGTTGGACAGTTTAGGAAAGTCAGGGTTAGCATCGCAAGTTGTGCAAACCATTCTTGGCGATTCTCAGTTCCTTGACTTTGGCGTGGACTTGGTGAAGGAGCTCATGCACCAAAACTTGATCAAGGTGAGCACGCTTCTTGAGGCGGTTTCGCAGTCTGGGTTGATTCCAGATTTGCTCAAGCTTCTTCTCAACTTTGACACATTGAAGGAGATTGGATCCAAGGCGATCCAGGCCATTTCCGGCCAGTGCAGCGCAGGCAGCTCGCCCTCCAGTAACGGTGGAAGCGGTGGCTTTGCCACCACGACCAAGTCACCAGTTTCCACGCCAACTACTAGACTGCAGGGAGGAGGAGTCCTTGGGGGTATTGGAGGCATTGTTTCCGGGCTCTTAGGAGACAATGATTCTACTACGGTGGCCACCACTGCACAGGCTACACGGGGTGCTCAAGCAACTAATGATATTCCAGACCTTGGAAATCAGCAAAACTCTGTGGCTGGCCAGTCTGTCACGGCGGACCCGTGCGCGACAGCATTAGCAAAGAGGGACTTTAAAAGGCTTCGGTTGAACTACTAAGGGAAAAGAGGGGTCTTTATTTTTAATTTCTTTTTCGTCTGATTGGTTTCTACGAGGCTATCAAACTTATGCTTTCTTATCTTTTTTCTTTCATTTTTTTTTTTGTTATACCAGTTTCAATTTTAAATAATCTTAATGAGATGGACATTCCGATTGTTCTTCCATCAGTAGATATTTGTTAGCTGACGGTCCCTGCGCGAGATGAGGAATTTCCCTAGTGCGAGGCTGCGCGAAGCGCCATAAAGGGTGAACTTAGCATAGGAAGTGAATTTAGTGCAACAAGAAATGGTGCTAGCAAGTGGGATTTTCAATATGATCGTCTTCTTCATGATATTTAATTGACCTCACATCCTTAACAATGGTCGGCGCTGGCACCCGGACCTAGAGTGGAGGTGCTGGCCATGGACGCCCGAAAAAGAATGTGGTTTGTGCAGGATTGACCTAAAAAAGGTGTCTTTAAGCTGCACCACGCATGTAATACGCCTAAATAGGCAAAACGGTAAACATGATGCCCGATACGTGAGGATGGAGTGTGTTCTAGGGAACCTGGTTAGAAAAATCCACTGGTGGAAAAAGCACAAACATAAGGAACCCCAAAGCCACTAGAAAGAAAGAGATAGAAGAAGGAAAAAACAAAAAAGAAAAAAAAAAAAAAAGAAAAAAAGAAGACTTCAAATCAGCTACAAGAAAAGCCACATTCATTCGTTTCCCTTACACCGGCTCCTTTCGTTCGTTTTCTTCTTTCCAGCGTCTTTCATTACATGACTTATTGATACCTAAAAAAGACCTCCAATAGGCAACAACAAATACCCTATACAATTATATACCCGTCTTCGTCTGTCGCTAGTGTTTCCCTCCACAGCACAGCTGCCGCCATTCTATCGCAACTCGTGTCCCTCGTTTTTATCCCCACACCTTCCCTTGCAATCGGTATAGCTGATTTGCTAGAGTTGCCATAATGAGCCGCAACAACAGGCAGAAGTCTCCGTCTCGATCGCTCCGATCGCTCCGGTCGCTTATACCCCAATTAGACGACAAGGAGAAACCAAAAACCGGTATCGCCCACTTGGCCCATGCATCCACATCTCCACCAACCATCATGCGAATATCTCCAGTATACAACTTCTCCTCGTCCATGTCGTCCCTCGTTCGGTCCCGCCTGGAGCAGCCACTAGACGCAGACGATTTTGCCGATACAGATTCCAGCCTGGCTGTGTCCGCTGAAGAGGTCGACGCCGAAACCATCTACCTGATCATACAGGGATACGATGCCGACGAAAACGACCGTGATGACAACAATGTTTTCCACGAGCTGTTCAGTGGGTCTTCTCCCGACTCCACCGCCACAGAACAACTAGAAAAGTCGGTCCGGTTACCTGAGCCCGATATGGACATCCGTGCATCGCAACACTCACAACAATCGCTCTCCAGTGGCGAGCTCTTGGGTAAGTTGGAAGGAGGTTTGCGAGACTCCAGAGCGTCCCATGCTACAGACCCATCTAATGCCCTGCACATTTCCACCGACACCGATTCGTCAAAGAAACGGTTCTCCCTCACCACAGCCAACCTTACTGCCGGCATAGACCGCAAGTCCACTCTACCGTTCACCATATACAAGGTGAAAGACAAGCTGCATCCGCGCACTAGAGCTCCTCGAGCAGAAGTACCGCCTGTACCACCTGTGCCGCCCGCCGGCCACGTGAGTAGCTCTGACTCCCACTCAGCATCCACGACCGACTCCAACGTTGGTAACATCTCGGCCGAGAGTCTGAGTCCTCGAAAGCTTTCCAAGGAGCCGCTGCGACACTCGGCATTTGGGGTGTCGCCTATACCGGAGCATCCCACACCAAGGGATACTCCGCGGGAACCGCCTGTGGAAAGATTTCAGACACGGAAAGAAGTTCACGACGAGTCGCTATCGCCGGTGTCGTCTCCAGCATCCTCTGTGGTGCGTGACAGTGAGGAACGCAAACGGCACCATCTTAATATGTTTGCCGACAACGAGAGTGGCGAGTGGCAGGATCCGGCGTTTAAACAAGACATAGAAAAGGGCTACGTGACACGTGCGCCGCACGTGGTGTGGCAGCCTTGGGTAAGGTGGACGATGGTGATGGTGATGGGGTTAGTGGCGGTTCCCGTATACTTTTTCCTTGCTGCCGGGTTCCTAGACCGGCCAATTGCCGATGGTGGGTCCCTGATACAGAATTATATGGCAACTCCAGATAAAATTGAATCGTTTACCCTTGGGTATCAACGAAAATACACTCGGGTGCAAAAAATCGCGAGTTTGTGCATTGGGCTAATATGGTTAGCAATTGTGTTCGCCATGATCGCAGTTGCATTTGGTCTACGAGCCCGATTTCACTAATAGTTTCCTGGGTTACCTCATGCATAGTGTCGGCTATATTCTGGACGAAGTTCTCAGAAAGCCGAACAAATACAGCATGGAATTTATGGCATTACCAAGTACTTCTTTTCTTTTAAGAAAAGAAAAAGAGCAAAAAAAAAAAAAAAAAAAATCTTTAATTGCTTTTGTAAGAGTTTGTAAGCAGCTCTAGCCATCCGGAAGATTTGTCTAATCTTGTGACACTATAAGCATTGTCCTGTACATACCCCGATCCATCTGATCCTTCAATTGCTTCTGTTGCTGCACATTCTCACTTTCTCGACTCTAGAAGCCCCCACCTGCCTCCACCTTACAGCACAGACTAACTGGTGATCAATATCACGTGAGCGGGTGATATGATTTTTCGGATTCAGGAAGGACCTGTCCTATTATGTGTGATTGAATTCCCGATTGCTTAAATCTTTTAATCCGGCCTAATCGGACTGAAGGATCTATTTTTCAACTATTGCTGCCTAGCAACAATAACGAGACCATCAACAATTCCCGCGTTGCCGTTCCCCAAGACTGTTCCGGTCTGCTCACCATGGTCCTTGCAAATATGCAGTCCACGATTGCCGATAACCAGCGGCATATCGCTGTGAAAGCTGTGGGGCCATAATGTTCTTGTCTCACGTTGTCATAAAAGAAATAATATATACATTTTTAATGTAGGTGAAACCAATTAGATCTTCTCCTGATGGTTTTTCCGACTTCTCATGATATTAAAAACATGTAGGCTCTTTGATACTTTTCTCCCATTTTCAATTTTTTAATTATTTTTTTCTTGTTATTTCTTTTTGTTGCTAGTCTATTGTCAATTGATACGCCCCTATCACAGTTCAAACTCACTCTTTTTTTTTTTTTTTTTTTTTTTTTTTTTTTTTTTTTTTTTTTTTTTTTTTTTTTAAAACCTCATACAAACTCCTCATATTCATTGCTACCCTCTATCTTGATGGGTAACGTTCCAGCTAAAGAATCAAGGTCTAGGGCCTCGTCGTTAAGTACAACTCCTCAAAACTCCCATGGCATCACCAGATCAAGCAGGCGACACACCACACTGTCCATGATCAATGGCTCCTCCATTCCCGGCTCCGCCGGCAGTTTATCCGGATCCTCCAACGGCAAACTGTCAAAACTGGCCGAAGAGAAAGTCAAAGCCAAAGAATTGCATTGCTTGGATCTTATAATCCGACACGAAGAGAACGTTGATGGGGGCTATTTGGCTCCACACGGCATATACAAGCTGAACTTGGACTACAACACTGATATCGTTAGGAACCTTATCATATCCAGGCAGCTAGCCCCTTTCTTCACCCCTCTTCAAGACTTTGATTCCTCATGGACTGATGATGAAGTGGCCACGATTGCATCCCAACTGCCTTTACATGCCATTGATCTGGCCTATCTGGATGAAGAGGAGCCGGACGACGCCGACAATCACAAGATTCATCTCTCTGCCAACTATTTCCGGCGTCAAGAGCAAAAGAAGCGTCTTCAAGACCTCTACGACCGCATGAAGGATGTCCAAAGACAGCACGAGGTGAACTTTATGACAGCAAAGGACTCCCTGACTCCAAAAGACAAAAACGTTCCATCCAGAGACCTTTTGTTGAAGCTATATCGTGACCTGTCTGAATGTCCCATCTGCTTCTTGTATTTCCCTCCATACTTGAATGTTAGTCGATGCTGTGGCCAGCCCATTTGCACCGAGTGCTTCGTTCAGATCAAGAGACTCGACCCCCACCCACCACATGACGACCGCAGCAACGAGAATACTGCTGAGCTTCCTCATACGCTCATTTCAGAGTATGCTAAATGTCCCTTCTGTGCCCTGCCAGATTTTGGTGTCACATATACGCCACCAAAAGATATCAGCGTTGGTATACGTGGAGCAAAGGCGCCTGGTGACTTCACTGATGTGAAGGAAACAATTGTGGAAGAAGATAACGGAACGCTCCCATCCAAATCCACATCCTCTTCGGACACAGCTACAGCCAGTTCACCACAGCAACCATCTAGTCCTAAAAAGGCGTCAAGGAGGATGTCGCAGTCTCCAGCAGAGACACCAAAAGTTATCACGACAGATTTTATTAGGCCAGATTGGGAGCAGAAACTTGCCAATGCCAAATCCAAATTGGCACGCAGAGCGGCCACTGCTAGTGCTATTCATGCATCAAACTTGATTGTCAATGACGAACAAGGAACCAGCAATAGGAACTCAGACCCCAATGATGCCTATTTGCAATCTCTCGAAGACAGAATGATGGAAGAGGCAATGCGTCTTAGTTTGGCAGATGAGCAAGAGAGAAAAACAAAGACCAAGTCGCAGTCATAGTGAAAAGAGGGGAAAGAGAGAAGGATAGTCCTGCGTTTGTGGAAGACAGTAAAGTACTTGGCGTGGACACAGGATGTATCTATCAAGGTCAAAAAAGGGAGACCTATAGTGTAAGAAGTCAATGAACAAAGCCTCGATGAGTGAAACGAGAACGAAGAAACATTACAGGAAAGACGAGAAATGAAAGAATAAAAGTAAATATGAAATCAAACAAATAAAAGTTTCGTTTTGAAATATGACTTCCTACATGTTGAAGTCACTATTAAGAGAACAAAGAAATAAAATAATATTCTAAATAATATTTGGCGATTTCCTACATCTACTGAGATGATGTCTCTGCATCATTGATATACCGTAATAGGATATGTTTCAGGTGAATCAGATTAACTCCAGTTTTGAGATTGGCACACTTTTAGACCCCCTCTTCTCTTAATGCTTCCCATAAAGTTTGATTTCACGTTCAAAGATGAAAAAGGAAACACAAGTAAGCAGTGCTTAGTCTAATTAATGGAGGCCAATCATTTTTAAACGCGGAAGCATATTCCGTGGAGACTTTCTTCCGTGGACCAACGATTGGGTTATTTTGCATGTCATATATAGTCTTTCGCGGGCGCATTAGTGGAGAAAAGCCGATGTGCTCACGGACGTAGCACTTGAGTGAGCCAGAATACACGCGTTTGATCCTATTACTAGGACACAGGATGCGCACACCCCTCCGACGCTAGCGCAAGAAACGGACCAATACCTCCATCCACACAGCGGAGTGTTGCAGGGCATTGGGAAGCAGAATAATGAGGTGGCAAAAAGCAAATAAGATAGAGTGTGACTTTTATAATACAAAGGGGCACATTTTCACGAGAGATGATAAAAGAGTATAGATTTGGCCAATAATCTCGTGGAAATGCACCTTCGTTGATGAAAGTGCCGCACAATTGGATGTACCCGTTATACAAGTTGAAATAAGCGAGAACAAAAAAATGCGTATCATTTTCCGTTCCTGATGCGACCGAGGCAGCACGCGCGCGTCATCTCGAACGCTCCAGGGTTCAATTTTGTGTTTACGTTTTTCTCGTTTCTATTATCCCTTCAGCCTCAAGACCACACAGTGAAAATCGTAGAAGTTTTAAAGATGATCAAATATTTGCAACAACAGACCAAATCTTTAACAAACATCAGTATTTTTGAATTCTTCTTTAATGCAAACTTTATTCCCGTCTCTTTACTCCGTCATACGATGTATCTTGCTGCACAAGTCTCTCAGTCCGGTTTTTTAGGCGATAAGCGGCTTCTCGTCAACGTGTGAAAAAGAAAGTCAAAAAAAAAAAAAAAAAAAAAAAAAAAAAAAAA
>JAJMHH010000137.1:0-19983 GCA_030582955.1 Osmozyma tolerans | reverse complement strand
TTTTTTTTTTTTTTTTTTTTTTTTTTTTTATTATTTTTTTTATCAGTTGCTTCCATCGAACCACCAACGTCAGCAAGCGCGCCCGCCTAGAGCATTCCATATATATTCGGCCCGAGCGCTGTCTGCCGGCTAGCGATAACCCTTTAACAGAACATCCTTTTCCACTACAAACCAATTCCAAATTACACAAAGGGTGAAATCCTCATTACCTGAATACACCTAAAATGTCAGTGTACGAGGAATTGAGAGCTTCCCCATCATTGACGCCAATTGTGGCGCCCCTGCAATATGCTGATAATGACAAGCTCAAACTCTCAGGGCGTGTCATCAACGTGGTGACATCGTTGCCCAGTCAAATTTGCAAAAAAGACGATACAGGAACTCCCTACTGGACAGTGGAGCCCGTCAGAGGCCAGTCGGCGCTTCACCTGTCGTTGTTCTTCTTGCAAGAAGAAACACAGTGGGAATCACATTTGGTCGGTTGGACTGGTGAATTGGTCAACAAGTCCAACAAGACAAGCAACTTGTACACGGAGCACATTGAGGATGACCCGCTCTACTTGGACGAATCCGATAAGGCCGACTTGGAGAGCAAGATCCGCTCTTCCCATCACTCAGACAACGTCCACCCGGTGTGGTTGCTCAGACGCGACCAGGAACGTTGGAGAAAGTATGCTGAGAACGTCATCTGGCCCGTGTTCCACTACATCCAGGGCACACCGTCAGATGGCCGTGAAGAAGGCGTGGAATGGTACGACTACGTGCGGTTCAACGAGGCGTACTTCAAGAAGATCAAGGCCATCTACAAGCCTGGCGATATCATCTGGATCCACGACTACTACCTTATGCTCTTGCCTCAATTGCTCCGGATGGAGTTCCCCAATGCATACATTGGCTTCTTCATGCATGCACCGTTCCCTTCTTCCGAGTACTTCAGGTGCCTCGCCAAGCGCACCCAGTTGTTGGATGGCATGCTTGGTGCAGACAAGATCGCCTTCCAGAGTGAGTCCTTCCAGAGACACTTTTTGAGTTGCTGCTCCCGTGTGTTGGGTTACGAGGTCACCCAGTCTTCCGTGTTGGCCTACGGCTCCACCATCTCCGTGGAGACTCTCCCTATCGGGGTGGACACCCAGCGCATCGAGGACGACGCCTTCTCCAACACCGGTATAGACGACAAGGTGAAGTTGTTGCGCGACATCTACGCCGACAAGAAGATCATCATCGGCCGTGATCGCTTGGACCTGGTGCGCGGGGTGCAGCAGAAGCTCCAGGCGTTTGAGATGTTTTTGCTGATGTACCCCGAGTGGCGCGAGAAGGTGGTGTTGATCCAGGTATCGTCTCCCGGCTACTCGCACAGTTCCAAGACGGAAAAGAAGGTGTCGGATTTGGTCACCCAGATCGACTCCCGCTACGGCTCGTTGAACTACACCCCAGTGGTGCACTATCAGATCCGCATCAACAAGGACGAGTACTTGGCGCTATTACGTGCTGCCGACTTATGTCTCATTACCTCCGTCCGTGACGGCATGAACACCACGTCGCTAGAGTTTGTCATTTGCCAGAAGGAGAATCACTCGCCGCTCGTGCTCTCCGAGTTCACCGGCACGGCCTCTGTGTTAGACGAAGCCATATTAGTGAACCCATGGGACTCGGTGGGCATTGCAAAGACGATAAACCTGAGCTTGCTTATGAAGGAGGCGGAAAAGTTCAAGTTGGAGTCCAAATTGTATAAGAAGGTGCTTTCAAATACAGTCCAGTCGTGGACATCCAAGTTCCTTGAGCATCTTATTGACCATGTCAACTGCACCCACGAGACCTACAACACTCCGGCGTTGAACAGGCCTTTGTTGCTCGACAACTACAAGAACGCCCAGCGGAGGTTATTCTTGTTTGACTACGACGGCACCTTGACACCCATTGTCAAAGACCCCGCTGCCGCCATTCCATCGTCCCGTCTCTTGAGCATCGTGGACACCTTAACTGCGGATCCCAAGAACCAGTTGTGGATTATCTCCGGTAGGGACCTGGCGTTTTTGGAGAAATGGTGGGGGTCGAAGAAGGTCGGGTTGTCGGCGGAGCATGGGTGTTTCATGAGAGACGTGAACCAGACAAGCTGGCACAACCTAGCCGAGACATTTGACATGTCGTGGCAGGCTAAGGTGGATGAGGTGTTCCGCAAGTACACGGAGATGACACCAGGATCCAACATTGAGCGCAAGAGGGTGGCTCTTACATGGCATTATAGAAGATCCGATCCCGACTTGGGTAAGTTCCAGGCGGCAAAATGTACCGCCGAACTCAGAGCTGGCATCGAAAAAGAGTACGACGTTGAGGTGATGGAGGGCAAGGCAAACATCGAGGTGCGTCCACGGTTCCTCAATAAGGGAGAGATTGTCAAGAGACTCGTGCTCAATCCACACGGCTCATCGCAAGATCCAGGGTTGGTGAAATTGAACCCGGACGACGTGCCTGCTGACCAGTTGCCAGACTTCATGTTGTGTTTGGGAGACGACCAGACGGACGAGGATATGTTCAGGTCTTTGAAGGAAATCGAGGGCAAGTGGCATCTTCAAGAGCTCCCTAAGAACAACTACGGATCCTACGGCGTGTATCCTGTGCTTGTGGGGCCGGCAGCCAAGCAGACAATGGCTACGGCACACTTGAACGATCCGTCCCAGGTTGTAGACACATTAGGGTTGTTGGCGGGTCACGTGTCGCTCTTTGAGAGTGCAGGCTCGGTTGATATTGATGACCGAGGACACATTGTTAACAGCGAGTCGAGTAACCGGTCCAAGCTGGCGATCAAAGCATTAACAATGCAGCGCGAGGCGTCGTTGAAGCTGGCGGCAAGCTAAAGGGGGAGATAAAGATTTTTAGATTGCTCCGCGGGGATAAAAGAATATTCTACACGCGGAGATTACGACTGTAAGTACAGCGGGTAAATTACTTAGAGTATTTGGTAGACGAGGGTAGTTCGGATGGGAAGTTTTTCCGAAGCCGAGGAAGTAACGGCGATAGCCCTATTTATCACGTGATCAATATACTTTTCGAGGTTAAATTCTTGCTATCACTGGCACAATTCCACAACCACCAAAAAACTATAGAGCGTCATGTCGGGAATGACGAAATGGGGTTTCCGGGCTACACTTAAGCTTCACACGTCATCCGAAGACGAGTCGGCGAAAGTGGGTCCTACAAACACTCTCTACGACATAGTCCACAACAAGCTTTCCACTGTGGACACCACCCACAAGCTCTGGTTGAACCCATTGTTGTTCAACGGGCTGCTCCAGACGTTGTACTATGCCCAGCATAACAGTGCCGACAAGTTCCAGGTGTATTATGGCCGGGAGATCTTTGAGTACAAGGACGGAGGTGTCGCATCGTTGGACTGGATCATCCCTAAGCCGGAGTCAAAGGACCAGTTCAAGAAGCTTTATGAGGAGACGCTTCCCGAGGGTTACCCTAGACTCCATCCGAGAACGAGGTTCTTCACGTCCAAAGAGCTCGAAGAGAGAAGACGCGTTGACCAGAGTGAGTCCACGGCCCCAATTTGCGTGGTGCTCCATGGATTAGCGGGTGGTTCGCACGAACCATTGATTCGTAACTTTGGCGAGGACATGAAAAAGTCGGACAACAAGTGGGACGTGGTGGTGATCAACTCACGTGGGTGTTGTAGAACCAAGATCACGTCAGACAAGCTCTTCAACGCCTTCTCCACGGACGACATCAAGGATGTCCTCTTGGAGCTCCGCAAACGGTACCCTAAGAGGCCATTGTATGGAATTGGGTTCTCTTTTGGCGCTTGTCTTTGGGCAAACCTTTTGGGCAGTCAAGATAGCGAGGTCAACGAACTCGTCAAGACGTGTGTACTCATTGGATGCCCCTGGGACCTTGCCGATAGCGCGTACCATCTCGAGGAGTCGTACACGGGGAAGTATCTCTTGAATCCAAGTTTGACGCTGTTCTTGACGAAGCTTCTCAAGTCCAACAAGAAGGAGTTGCAGGCACACAACCCAGAGTTCTTCAGCGACAAGAGAATAGCCGAGGCTGCTCAGTTGAAGAAGACATTCTTATGGGACAATGCCTTCACTTGCAGGACCATAGGGTACCGAACATCGTTTCAGTACTACCGGGAAGGGTCGCCATTGAACCGGATCCACAAGATCAGTACGCCGACACTTATCATCAATTCCACGGACGACCCTGCTGTGTCTTGCCGGTTGCCTTTTGAAGACGTTAAGGCAAACCCATACTTGGCCATGGTGGAGTCTGATTTGGGAGGACACTTAGGGTTTGTCAAATCGAGCGGAGAGTTCTGGTGTGTGGAGGCAGCGAAGGAGTTCCTTGATGTGACGTATAATGCGCAAAAGTAGAAGCGGTCAATAGAAGTATAGCATTGGAGTAACTATGGTAGATAAGCGGTCACGTGAAAAGGAGGGGGGCGGAATGGATAGTAAGAACAAAGGCTTGAGTGTGCGCAATAAGGCGATAGCAGGGATGTGTGCGGATTAATTGTTCAGAAATGAGCAGTTGCTTCTATGCGCGGCGGCACTTGAGGCACCCTTGCAGGGGAAAATACAACAGAAAAAAATGGGCCAATAAAGACGGGAGAATTCAGGCATTCCGCCGAGGCTAGTTCATGTTAGCTACTACAAGAAAATGCAAAGATAATTTGAAGAAGATTCAAAGAAGAAAATGGAGGTATAAATTTGTCATTTCTTCGTATAGGCCAGAAGAATAATTTTTCCGGCGAGCCACGTCTCTTGGGTCTTCACGCAGATCGACAGAAGAGACTGCGGCGCACGCTCATTGTAATGCCGTACATTCAGCAAACGATGGAGGACGAAACTAATGGTTTTTGAAGAATATTTCGTCGACAGCATTCCATTGAAACTAGAATTTCTTCACCACCGCCAAATGTTCCCCGCATAGTAAATCGTAACACACCACAGCCTGGATCTCGCCAGCTAAAAATACTTAATCTATCCACATGGAAGTATATACACGCAGGAAGGAGCGGCTATATTTCGTGTTCTCCGGGTTCTTTATCTGTCGCCGTACTATTGCCATCGCACCTGTACCACGGCAGTTTTCAACGCGACACTTGGGCAAAAGTGGTTGATCTCATCAACTATATACTACCTTCTTTCTTTTTGCCCTTTCGTCTCGCCCTTTTGTCTCGTCGCCGATGTTCAAATCCGCCTCTCACTCCAAAGGCCTCTCCTACTTTGATGTGCGGTTGAAGCACGGCCACAAAAATACGATCCTCGTCAAAGGCAACCAGTTTGAAGTCGAAAGTGTTCCTGTCGATGGTAGTGTCAAAATCCTGACCAAGGAGGATCTCCACGTCAAACGCGTTCGTTTGGCTCTTGTGGGCGAGTACCAGTGCGAATACTACGAAAAGGACGCAAACGGCGATATCGCCGGCCAGGTGATCGAGCGCAACTGCGTGTTGAAGGTGGTGTGGCCCAACTTGCTTACCTCCGCTAATGGCGAGTTGCTCTTGGGCAACTATGGTGATTCCATGGTTAAATTCAACAAACTAGACTCCTTCCTCCGTCGCTCTTCTCGAAACAACTCCCTGTCCAGCTTGTTGGACGCAGACCCTTCCCGCAAACGTGGCTCAGAGACTTCCTTATCCTCGGCGTCGGGGTCCCGCTCCTCCTCCTCCAGACCTCAGTACAGCCGTACGAAGTCCGTGGGCATGATGAACTCCGTCAAGCCATCCCTCTTCACCATTCCTCGCTCCGGCATCGACGGTACCCCATACCCTCAGCTTGCCGGCACCTCTGATGCCCACTCGTTTTTGCTACCCAAGGGCAACTACTCCATGCCCTTCCATATCCGTCTCCCGGCAGACATCTCCGAATCCGTGGAGGGACTCTCACGTGCAAAACTCAGATACAAGTTTGAGTGCTCCATCGAGCGTGGTCGTCTCGAGAAGGACTTTACCACGGCCCGCCACGTCCGCATAGTGAGGACCTTGCACCCGCAGAACATGAACTTGGTCAGTCTGATTGAGTTCTCCAATACCTGGGCCGGCAAGCTTGAGTTCAGCGTTACACTGCCCCACAAGGCATTGGCTCTCGGCACCAAGATGCCCATCAAACTCATCATCGTGCCTTTGGTCAAGGGCCTCTCCTTCAAAGGAATGTGGGCAGAGATTGTCCAGCACAGCTGTATGCGGTCGCTCTCAGGAGACTCTCCGATGTTCCAGAACATCACAGAAAAGCACAAGATCGAATGCCACGACTCCGACATCCACGACGACCACTGGGTCATCAAGGGTCACTACCAGCTCCCTTGCTCCTTGCAGGACGTCACGCAGTCGTGTGACCTCAAGGGCAGCTGCATCAACGTCAAGCACCGTGTACGTGTGCTGATCCAGATCAAGAATGCCGACGGCCACGTGTCTGAGCTCCGTGCCAACATGCCCATCCAGCTATACATCAGTCCGAACCACGGCAAGGTCACCACCCGTCACCTTGAGATTGAGCCTCACCACGGCTACTTCACCAGCGACGCTGATCCAGAACGCGAGGACGTTATTTTCAACAACCACCGTGACGATAACGACGACGACTCCGCTGAAGATGGCTCCGGAGAAGAAAACGTCTCCGACTTTAACTCCAATAGTGCTCCTCCCTTGTACCAGCAACACTACGCCGACGCCGTGTACGACCAGCTGAGTCCACGGTCTCCTATGGAGCAGCTACGCATCAACGGCATCAAGTGCCAGCTTGAGTCGTACTTCGATATCCCTGTGGGTAAATCACTCAAGTCGGGCACTCTGACGCCATCTCTAGACGTCAACTTGCTACTGAAGGTACCCAGCTACGACCAGGCTGTGGATGAGGATTCCGAGGACAGTGCCGAGGAGCCTGCTCCTCTCTACATGGACACTAGTCTCAAGGGCTTTGTACCAGTTTCCGCAGGGTCGAAACTCTCAGAGAGGAGCGCCAGCATGTCCAAACTAAGCCTTTCATCAGGCACTAATACCCCTAGACGACTTGCTCTGCCACCACAGTCGCCTCCAAGGACACTGAGCTCGCTGAACAAGCACCATCTCTCGTTTCATCTTCCACGGCGGTCCCATAAGTAACATGGGCCATGCCGTAAAAAAAGTTTTTGCATATAGTGAAGAGCATTTTTCACCAAGGTTACGCACCTAGTAGTAGTAGTAGTCTGGCGTGTAGGTGAAACACCCGTGCACCAGCGCGGTGGAGGCACCACCACCCATAGTGAGCGTTTTGACAGGTGGTCAAGGAAAGACAGCATCAACATCTAAACCCAAATTTAATCAGGTGTTCTGCGCACAGCATGTCGGTTCCAACAATTGCAAATGCCGAAGGTGCAGGAGTCACGCCGACTGGAGGCACTCCAATCGCCACTACAGGCCAGCTGTCGCCGTTGGTGCTCAACGTGGCAAATTTTTTGCGTGACAACAAGGCTCTAAAACGCAGAACCGGGTTATTGGAGAACAAAGCAGACATTGAGTTCTTCAGATACAAGCGTTTTGAGCGTGCTTTGCTCAGCGATGAGTACAAGAAGAAGGCAGCCAACCCAAGAAACCAGTTGATTCCTGTGGAGACCAAAGAGGATGTGTCCAAGGTGTTCATTCTGTTGATTCTGGGACGTCTCATTGTGCCTTTGGAGAAGTTGCACTACAAGGATGTTAAGGCTGTCAAGGGATGGAAGCCTAATCGCCAGAAGCCTACAGTGAAGCCATCGCAAAAGGCCAGCTTGGACCCCGATCAATACATTGGGTGGTTGTACAATAAACCCAACCCATTCTTGGTGTTGTACGGGTTCTTGATGCTTGCAGCGGTGTTTGCTGTGATTCTCTTCCCATTGTGGCCTGTGTTCATGAGACGCGGAGTGTGGTACTTGTCCATGGGAGTTTTGGGTCTCTTGGGGTTGTTATTTATCACTGCCATTATCAGGTTGATTATCTTTATTATCACCTGGCTGGTGATGCCTCAGGCATTCTGGCTCTTCCCTAACTTGTTCGAGGACTGTGGATTCTTCGAAAGTTTCAAGCCACTCTACGGATGGGCTGAGCCTGCTGGAAAGAAGAAAAAGGGCAAGAAGTCCAAGAAAGGAGGTGCTAAGGCGGACTCGGCTGCGCCAGCCGCTGAAACTGTGGGGTCTTCTAATGAAAAGGGTGCTCAGGCTTCAGGTGCTCAGGCATCCTCTGGAACTGCCAAGAAGAGACCTGTAGTTTTGGAGGAGGTGGCAGACGAGTGATTGATTGCAGAGATATTTGCAGAGATAGAGAAGGCAGAGATAGTGATTGAGGTAGAGAAGGTGGTTCATAAGAATGAACATTCTATACACATTGAAAAGACTAATATTGTAGACGCGTGAAGGTACTTGTATTGTGTGCAGTACTCCCCAGATATGGGGATTAGACTAAGAGCGATAAACGGCGCCACCATCAATATGCAATTCAATGACTTGGCTTTCAACCAGGACTTCTCGTGTCTACTGATGTCCAATGCTCACGGACACAAGATCTTCAACTGTGATCCGTTTGGGGAATTCTACGCTCTGGCCCACGGCAAAGATAATAATGGCCCCACGGCGGCCCTCCGCATGCTCTTTTCCACCTTTCTAACGATAATTGTACCGGATTCGGGCCACGAGAATTCCAACAAGGTTCTCAAGATCTTCAATCTAAAGCAGAGCTTAAAGATTTGCGAATTGACCTTCCCGGCGGGGATCAAGGACCTTATGCTCAACCGCAAGCGGCTCGTGGTGTTCCTTGTACTGGGCCAGATCTACATCTACAGTCTCAGCAGCATCTCGTTATTGAAAGTGCTTGAGATCAACGCTGAGCCGATGGAGGACTGCCATACTGTTGCGGCGGATCTTAGTGCCGACGATAAGTCGTATCTTGTGCTCCCGCTTCTGATGATCAACGACCACACGGACTTATTCAACGCCACGGGGCTGGATACATCAGAGGTGGCAGACGGATCGCTCAGCTCATTGATTGAGTTCACAAGAAAGAACAAGCAAGGGTCACTTGCTAAGAAAGACGACATCACGTTGGAGGACTTGCGGCGGGAGTCGCATGGATGGCTTCTAGTATACGATACAATGCGGCTCCGGCCGTGTCTTCTCTACGAGGCACATGATTCAGGCATTGCCAAAGTGGCCATTTCTCGGAGCGGCACCAAGATTGCGTCGGCATCCCACAAAGGTACGCTTTTGAGAGTGGCGCATTTGAATGATACCGCAGACGGCAACAAGGTGGGCATCACGCGCATCACCAGTCTAAGACGCGGCCACCACCCTTTGCGCATCAACGCGTTGAAGTTCAATGTGGATGCGTCTGTGCTAGGATGTGGCTCCGAGAGCAACACCATCCATCTTTTCCATACGCGGCCGTTGAGCGAAGAGAGTGGCGGTAGCGGGGCCGGGGGTTTTGGGACCAATAGCGGCAACGAACAAGGGGTCTCTGAAGATGAAGACGACTACGACGGCAGCCGCAGCTCGTCGCTGGAGAACCTAAACGAGAACTTGGCTAACCTACTTATCCTGAAGCAACCATCGCATACACCACTGGAGACACACGAGGGCAAGTCGTACTTCTCGCTAGTGAAGGAGAAGTCAGGGAAATTGTTGAATAGTCCCTACACTCAGCTGATCATCAAGAAGCTCCCGTACCGGGAGTATTTTGACAATTTGATTCTTGAGCCACCGCGGCGGTCTTTTGCCTTTATAAGACTCCCCGAATCTTTTGCCACTCCTGTACAGCGCAAATGGCGAAATGTGGAAATTGGCTTTACTACCTCTGGCGTATTGCTTTTGGCATCCTACCACACCGGGAACTTTTACCTATACAAAGTGCCCAAAGCGCGTGAAGACGACCGCACCGAGTGCACTCTAGTGAGTACCCATACGCTTTGCGACTAACGAAAGTAACCCACAACTTTTGCAACTAGGGGATTAAGCACATGGTATGAAGTATGTGCAGGAAGAGATAACTGATGTTATATGCAGTCATGAATGGGGGCATTAAGAGCAGTGATTATTCCGGCAGATCTGGATAGCTTGCAATTGCGCCTCGGCTTTAGTGCGATCATATGGCAAGTCAGTACAAAATAAGCATGAATTAGGAAATACATAAATTATACTATACGATTTCACTAACTAAAATTCTGTCATTATACTTTCCATTCTTATACGTACTTATATACGTACTTTTATATATAGCCATGTATAGTTGTGTATCTATAGCTATGAATAGTGTGTATATATAGCTATATAGTGATAAAGCTATGTGTAGAGGAAGTGTGGGGAAGCCACACACAGGCGCGAAAATTTTCACAGTCTCGGCTATTGGCGCCTTATAACCCCTGACTTCCCCACCGTTGTTCCAAATGCTTTCCTCAAGGCTAACTGCTCGCTGTCTCCGAAATACCCAAAGAACAATGTCCAGCTACGCTGCCGATGATGTCTTGTTCCATAATGAGAACTTGGCTAGAGTCATCTCATTAAACAGAACCAATAAATTGAACTCCCTTAACACCTCCATGGTGACCAAGATCGAGCCCCGTCTCGTGGAATATGCCAAATCTGATGTGGCTAATATGGTGATTTTATCGTCAAAGTCTCCCAAGGCCTTATGTGCTGGTGGCGATGTGGCCGAATGTGCCTCCCAGATCTTAAAAGGTAACCCAGGCTACGCCAGTAACTTCTTCCAGGAGGAGTATAACATGAACTACTTGATTGCCACATACTCAAAGCCTTACGTGTCTTTGATGGACGGTATTACCATGGGCGGCGGCGTCGGTTTATCCGTTCACGCCCCCTTCAGAGTCGCCACGGAAAAGACAAAGTTGGCAATGCCTGAAATGGACATTGGCTTCTACCCCGACGTGGGAACCACCTTCTTCTTGCCCCGCTTGGATGACCATTTGGGCTTCTACTACGCCTTGACTTCCCAGATGTTGTCTGGTCTTGACGCCTACGTGGCTGGTTTCGCCACCCACTACGTCCCCTCCGACCGTATCCCTCACTTGGTCAACCGCTTGTCCAACTTGAAACCCCCTGTGGTCAACGGTGCCCCTGTGGAAGGCTCCATCTTGAAGCACCAGAAGGAGTTCTTTATCCAGGTGAACATGGCCATCGACGAGTTTGCCGAGACAAAGTTGCCTGAAAACTACAAGTTCCACTTGGCTGACGACGAGATTGCTCTCATCAACACCGCCTTCTCCTCCGAGACCTTCGAGCAGGCGTTGAACGTGTTCCAAAGTGCCAACACCGAATTCGGCAACAAGACATACAAGACTTTGGCCTCCAAGTCCCCTACATCCACCCATATTGCCTTTGACTTGTTGAAGAAGGGCCAGAAGAACGATATCCGCTCGCAGCTCGAGTTGGAGTTGGTCACCTCCACCAACATGATGAACACGAAGCCTGAATCCAACGACTTCGTCAAGGGTGTCAAGCATAAGCTCATCGACAAGGTGAAGGAGCCCTTCTTCCCTGAGTGGACCCCGTTCGACTCCACCATCGTCGAGAAGCTCCAGCTGCGTTCCATCGCTACCGCAAAGCTCGCTTCTCCTCTCATAAGGAAATACTTTGGCGTTAACTTCAAGGAGTACATGTTCAACTTCGGTCTCCCATCGAACACCGAGGTGGAGAACTACATCACGGGCCAGGACGGCTCCAACAGAAAGTACTTGCCTACGCCAAAGGAGGTGTTGAAGCATTTCCAATCGACAACAAACAACAAGTTGGGTGTTGAAGCCAAGGTGCAGAGGATCTTGAACCTCCACGGAGAGGCTTCCAAGTATGACAACAAATACGTTTCATGGAAGGCTTAGAGAGGACTCATGGCGAAAACATTACTTTCTCTTCCCTTTTCTTGTACATTTTGCCCATAGGCTCGCATTATTACTATACATCATTATACACGCTCATTATTTGAACTTTTCTGCCACTAGGTCCTCACCGAGCTCATTGTAGTCGGCCTTGGAGATGAACCAGTTGTCCAAGGCAATGTTGGCGTTGCCGTTTTCGTCCTCCACGCCCTCATTGAGCATATTGGCCAAACTTGCCGCTCCGAGCCACGACCCAAACTTCTTGTCGAAAGTCTCGTTGATGTCCCCCAAACCGTGGTTTCTCAACGGACTAATGTAGATCTTGTACGTGGAGGCTATCATGTAGTTGGACAACATGGCTGGCGCGGAGCGGGTGATGTCTCCACAGAGACGGTCGTTGAAGCCTGGGATCAACGAACACCCACCAGTGATCAACATGCTGGAAAAGAATTGTCTCAAGATCTCATTGAATCTAGCATTGGCCGTCAGCGACTGCAGATCGCCGGTAGACGATACCAACGTGGACTCCAAGTGCTTCAAAGTGTACAACACCAAGTTGGACACACCGTGGGTATGGGCCTTGTCAAAAGAAGGCTCGGGGATCTGGATATCTGGGAACTTGGTCGTGTGAGGAAGAAACAAAGGTTCCAGGAGTGCAGCTGCCTCTCCTTCCTTGTAGTACACATACGACCTATCAGGGAGCTGGAAGTATCCAGGCAGACGGTGCACCTGCGGGGTGTAGTAGGCGTTAGTCGGAGGAAACCCTGGAGGAGGCTCGTTGACCGAGAGCATTGTCTGCTTGAAGTTTTGCAAGACATTATTTGTGATGTAGTACTGCTTGAACGACTGAGACGCGTTGGTCACAGTGGAGGGGACCAACCGCGAGTAGTCAAGCTGAGCAGGCTCGTAGCCCAACTTTGACTCGATATTCCGAAGAGAGTGCAAGTTGGCAAAGTCACCAGCGTACTTGGAGTGGAAGCATGACTTCAGCTGGATGATTCCGTCCAAGATGGGGGTCACACTGGCCACACCGGCCCCAACGTCCACCACCAATCCGCTTGACCGTCCCATATGGTAGAGTTGGGCCAAGGGACTCTTGACGAGGGAAAACAACGGCACATCCAAATTCTCAAAGGCAATCTGAGCAGCGGCAGCCTTGTTTTTGGCGGTATTCCACGGCTGTTCCGTCAACACTAAGGGATGGTCCAGAGAAGCGACACCATTGCCGCCATCTAGATTGGCATACACGTGTTCCCAATTCTTCACGACATTCTCCCAATCGTAGATAAGTCCGTTATCCAAGAGTGTCATCACCTCGAGATCTGGCCGCGAGGAGATCTGGTCTTCACCTATAAGCACATTTTTGTTTTCATCGATAGAATAATTGGAGCTGAAAACGAGAGACGGCAAATCTTCCAGCGCAAATCCAGCACGTGTAGAGCTGGATCCGTTATCGATGACCACAGCCGGGAGTGAGTTGGCCATAGTGAAGATTTGTTTGTTAGCAGAAACACGACAAACCTAAAAGTTGTGCACAAGTTTATGCTCGACCCTGGTGTACGGGTGCAGACATCTGTACCTCAGTATATACATATATAATTATGACTATATATTATTTTGTATAATTGTAATTGTATAATTGTAATTGTATAATTGTAATTGTATAATTGTAATTGTATAATTGTAATTGTATAATTGTAAATTTATTTATATATATCAAAGGCCAGCTTTTTTTGGATGTGATCAGGATAAGTGAAAGTCAGCTTAAGTGAGGAAGTCTCATCTAGTGGTGGCATGGCCAGCTTTCTCCACTCTTTATCACGCTTCCGTCTTACTTTATCTGCTCTTTCGCAAAGTGAAATAAATGTGGAATGCATAATATCCACTGGTTCTCGATCTAAAAGTAATGGAGTATTGTTGGCTTTGGCCATTTCTTTGGGAACATCCAATTTTTCTGCTCGAGGCAAAGACGCTGCAATATTTTTTTCCTTATTGAGCATATTCTCGTAGTATTGCCCAAGAGTGACTTTTTCAAATATTCTTTCCACAAACTCCTCTTTTTGCACTTCGGCAAGTTGTTGTTGCAATACCTGATTTATCTTGCAGGTCTCTTTAAGGTATTCCTTTATTTGCTTGTTGAGCTCCTTTTCTTCATCAATCGCTTTGATAATGGCCGCTCTCATGTCCATTTTGGATTCTATAGTAATGGAGTATTAAAAAAAAAAAAAAAAAAAAAAAAAAAAAAAAAAAAAACAATTGATTAACACATTAAAATAAAGCGTGTTTGTACAACGCTTGAGGATCATCAAAAACGCTCTACTTAGCGCCTGGTGAGCCCTTCTCCTCTAAGGTCTTGCGTAATGCTGCATTCTCCTCTCGCAACATCCCAAGCTCAACAAGAAGACTCTGTTTGTTGCTGTAGCTCACCATCCGGCGCAATGACTCATTCTCACAATCTAAATTAGTGAGCTTGCTGGTGATTCGGTGGGCCAAATCTTGTGCATCAAATGTACCATCGCTGGTAACATGTGTGGACCCTTCCATCACCAACCCTACCATGATGGCCTCTAGTCTTGTTTTAGTCTCATCCAATTCTTGATTCCTCTCATTGAGAGTGCGCGTGAGATCTTTAAAGAGCTGGTAGTATTTCTGGGGCATTTGAATCAGGGTCCCATTTGCCCCTTTGTTCGAGGTTGTGGCATCTGGTTTACCCAATTTGAGTCCTTTCATTTTTTTCGAGATGGACTTGTTCACTTCATCTTGAATAGCCAACTCCAATGTCAATGTATCAATTTTTGATGAAGCTTCCACAGATGTTTTACTTTCACTGGGGGTCTTTGCAATGAAGGTGCTATTAGAACCGATTGAGTTCCCTGGGGTTGAAAGAGGGTTTTGAAGCATCGGGCCGTTTGTTGGCAGTATCGGCATCAAAGAGGGGTCAAGCTCCTCTGGGGAATCGAACACAGGGGTGTACGATGGAGAATTCAAATTCATGCGAAAAGCTTTTCTCTTGCTTGAGTCGTCTGAGGTCAATGAGTTAAGTCTATTATGGGCGCCGGTGATCGATTCTGGGACCATCCTAGGAACGCCATATCCAAGGGTGTATTCCGATGGAGTATTTGCCATAGTCAGCTGGTTTAACGAAGACAGCCTGGGAATGTTTGATGCAGAAGATAACACAGCGCCAGAAGTAGATGATGTGGAAGCAGAAGAAGCAGGGAGCATGAAGTTAGGCAACAGAAGCTTCAGCGCTGTGTTAAACTTTGAATCCAATTTACCTTGTCCGGTCCAAGCAGGACGAGATTTGGCTGGGTCATAACCGCCACTGTAAGGCGAATACAAGTCGCTATCGGTTTCTTCAGTGTTTGATCCAGTAAAGCCACTTGAAACAGTTGCAGTGATGCTACCAGAGCTTATGGGGTTAAAGCCGAGTGCTCTATAGTCAACAGACTGGTGTTAGTACGAGCAGAGGAACAAGAAAACTGGGCGACATACGTTTTCCCTTGATGGATCCATTACGGACGCTAAACAGTATTTTTTTTTTTTTTAATGGTTGAGCAAACAGTCTTTTTCAAGATTAAAGAAAAACTCAAACAAAGTCTAAAATACTTTTTTAGGAATTGAAAAAGTAGATGATTTCAATGGTAGGTTTGAGGATTTAAAAGAGCCAGGTTTTGGCGAGCGTCGTTTAATTAAAGCGTACAGTCAAAAAAAAAAAGTATTCTACTAATTTTAATTCCGGGTGGCAATCTCGTTTTATACTACGGTTGATGCGCAATACTGGAGACTGTTTCATATTTGCAGCCATTCCGCGCCGATCGCGCCCCCCTTTTAAGCGGGGCTTCCCTGTGCCTTCGCCCTCATTTGATGCACAATCGCAACAGGTTTTTGCAGTTTTGTCAAAAGAAAAAAATACCACAACCATTGACCGGCATAACCGAGGTAATAATAACCGACAACAAGCAAACCTGCGTCTTGATTGTATATCATTGATTCATTATTTTTTATGTTTCTTTCTTTTTTTTTTTTTTTTTTTAATTATTTTAATTTTGTTTTGTTTTGTTGATTTTGATTTTGATCTATCATTTTTTCCTGATCTATTATCTTTAGGGTTAAACACCAAAAAATGGCATTCCGCCACCAGCACCGCCAAGCATGTTTTTAAGAAGTTGGCCATTCGGGGTCAGAAGAACTTGCTGAGGTAGTTTAAGAATCCGATCCTCAAGATTTTTGCCCACAAGAAATTCAAGAACCACGTCGGTAAAATGGTTGCAGTTGTTATCAAAGAGGTCGTACGCTGCACTTGTGTACTTCCCATCTTCATGGTCTCGGAGATCTTGCAAGAAATCGTCAAAAACCTCTAAAGGAATGAAAGTTTCTCCCATATCCAAAACCTCTCTAGGAACGCCATACTTTGTCAGACCAGGCGTTGAGTTGGATTTGATTCCTTGGTCAATGTAATATTCTTTTCCATATGCCACTATCAGTGTGTGGTATATGGCATCGATGGATGATCCCAAGATCATGGGTGAATACATGGCAGCAAGACCTCCAGATAGGTCGTAAACATAAACTTTAACGGGGCTTCCTTTTTCCTCCTCTGACATTTTGAACCAGTGGGTGGCAAAAACGCCATGATGCTGCTTAAATTGGGAAAATCGTGATCACGTGACTTATCATTGCTTCCAAAGGCTTAGCTAGAATTGGTTACTATTCTATGTATTGGGATGGTTTATGGCTGATCGGTTTAATTTTGAACTTTTTCTTTAGCTGAGCTATTTTTTTTTTTTTTTTTTTTTTTTTTTTTTAAATGTTTTGAAATGGGTCGCTTTACAATGTGCCTTGTGTTTCATGAGTGTGCAGTTCCACAGATGGTTACATCTTTTTGAGAACCCCCTTTCATCTCTGCTGAAGACCCATTTATTCACAATTACCAAATTGGCAAATCGTGCTCAATTGGAATTGACCAAAATAGTCTGCTTCTCGTTTTGCCCTCTTTCTTCATGAACCGAGTAGTAGCCTAAGTATGCGAAAACAAAGTGCGTGCGCAGACTTACAAAAAAAAAAAAAAAAAAAAAAAAAAAAAAAAAAAACCACGAAAAAAGCTCACAGTGAAGAATTCTTCTCAGGACAACCATCGGTACCAGGGCGCTTTCGCCATCTAGAATGAAAATTTCTTGTATCTCCACATAACTATGCCCTCACCGTCCATCAATGCCGAGATAAGAAATTATAAAAACCAGCTTGACGAGTTCCTCTCCAAAAAGTTTGTGGACCAGTCCCTCCTCCTTGGTTTCACTGCTGTGGTCCAAGGTAAGTTCCTCATCTGGATCAACCAGGATATTGAGGCCTACTACCAAAAAATTCAGGATATCGACGCATCTGCTGATCAACCTTTGAATCAGCAACTTGTCGAATTTTCCCTGATTGAGCTCTTCGAATCACTTTGGGGGCTCTTTTATCACCCAATCATCAAGTTCTTCCTGCGCCAGCATGCTGATCTTTATACTCAGCTGGTGGATTCATTGAATACTTCCACCAACAAAGGCGGCAAGAAGAAAGCCAATTTTAAGGTTGTTGAGATGAAAAAATTGAATGAAACTTTTACTCGCTTTGTGAAGAGTGCCTTCTCATTTTATCAAAGTGAACTTGAGTTCCTTCTTTCCCGATTCCTGAACTCCTTGTTCCCAGCATCTCTTTTTGACGACATGGAGCTCTCTTTGACTAATGACAACACTGCCACTTCTGGAAGTGCCGAGTTCAAAGCAAATCACGCTTTCATGTTGTATTCCTGTCTCCTCGGAATGGGCAATTTGTCTCGTCACTCGGCCATTATCACCACAACTTATGTGAAGCCTTGCAAGTCAGTGTCAGCTTATTACAAGCAGCTCAAGCAACAAAAATCAGACGGCAGCTTGCACAACTTGACCTACTTCAAGAAAAGTTTGCAATACTATTACAAATGCATTGCGTTGTTGCCTGCTCTCAATGAGCCATACAACCACGTGGGGGTAATTTATAATAATGTTGATTGCAAAGCTGACGCTGTTTTGTGGTTTATGAGATCTCAATTCACCAGAATCCCTAACTACGCCGTTGGAAAGGTGAATATGATCACTATCTTCAAAAAACCATGGCTTGAGGAAGCATACACCACGGCAAGTCAATGTCCAGCGGAAAAGCTCACGAAGCATCATGTGCAGAACATCCTTCTTCGGATCTTTGCCAACTTTTTCTTCTGGCAGTCGTACAAAAAGCCCTTCCTGTGTGATCGTGCACAAGCCGAGTTCTTAGGAATCCTCTTTTCCAATCCAGCAACCACGAGATATGTGAAAGACGTCCCTTTTATTCAACAGCATTTGGTGCTCCTTATTTGTTTCTACTGCTGGGCTGAATCAGAGAACCTTCAGACTGCGAAGAAGAGCGTGGGTGCCTTCTTCATGAGATATCTTAACAGTTATCTTCGTGATCTTTCGGAACTTTCTGAGACTAGATACCAGCATTTACCTAACCTCCGTTTGGTTTTGGCGTTTATTCGAAAGACCCCACAGTTTTTGAATCACGATAAGGGCGAGCTCCACCAGAACTTGATGAAACTTACCAATGCCATGATTAAGCATGATGAAGCCTCGGGCATGGATGTACTCGAAATGGTTTCGGAAGCTTTCACCAGTGAAGAATGTCCAACTAGAAGTCACTTTTTCGAGGAAGATGTGCATTTCAAAGATTTTGCTCCGATTGGATTCCAATTCAAAGACTTCAGAGACGACCATTTATTCAATTTAGGTGACCCGCACCTTTTGTTTGGGTCAAAGTTCTACTACAAGGCTCAAGATATCCCAACTTTTCTTGACAACGAGGCATTTCAAAGAATCAACAAGGAGACGGAGCTTGCTAATGGTGCCGCTGGTGATCGCCGCAGAGAAGCTATTATGGAAGAGACGTCTCAATATGAAAATAGACTCCGGCTCTCTGCTGTTGCTTCTCAGCTCCATAAGTTGTTCCCTACTTTGACATTTGACGCAGATACTTCAGCAGTTCGGGTTGAAGTGCAGGTTGCAGCCACACAGAATGACAAGCTGAAGCCAAAGAAGGGCAAGGCCAAACCCAAAATCATGAAGCGTCCTGACTTCAAGGACGATAAGCCCTGGAGAGTCTTGGCCCAGATGGAGAAGGAGGCTGCGTGGAAGGGACGGCATGAAGACAAACCTCGAATGCTTCAAAAGAAGAAACATGAGCGGGGCGGCGATACTAATGGCGAGAAAGACGGTGCAGATGATGAACCTTCCAAGGAAGAGATGCAGGTTGCCAATCTGTCGGTCGATATGAACTCGTCGGCAAGTGTGGCACCTTCATCGTTGGAAGAGATCGAACTGATGATCGCTGGACATGCCAGGTCGTTCGGCCACAAGGTCAACGGGAGAGATATGGATGTTGATGTTGGGCTCTCGGATATGGTCAACTCCATAGTGAGTGATGTGGAGCACGACAAGAGCGGCGAGGAGCAGATGATTGTGCCCAACTCACAGAGCTTTGCGCAGAGTACGCAACAGGGTCAGCATAGTCAGCCGCAGAACTACGCGGCACTTTCTCAGAATCACGTTTTGCCATTTTCTCCGCAACCGTTCATGGGCCCCATGATGACACCAGGGCTTGGTCACATGGCTCCTCAACAGGTGCCTCCACAAGTGCCTCCACAGGTGCCTTCCCAGCCCAATCCACACGGAGTGTCTCATTCGCAGCCATTGCCACAGGGACAACCAATGCCGCCAACACCGAATCAACAAGGGTTCCTTGGGATGTTGTCTGCGCCAGTATCTGCGCCAGCTGGAGCACCTGGTCCACCAGCACACCCGGGACCGCCAGGACCGCCAGGACCTCCAGGGCCTCCTGGGCCACCGGCACCTGGTATGCCTGGATTTCAGCAGATGCCTCCGATGTATGCTTATCCGCATGGATCATTTCCTATGTACCCTATGCCGCCACAAGGGCCATGGGGGCCTATGCCGGAACAAGTTGCATGGAATTATCCTGGATACTATAATGGGCCAGTTGGGCCGAATGGACCACACTAAGTTCATTCAGCTTTTTTTTTTTTTTTTTTTTTTTTTTTTTTTTTTTTTTTTTTTTTTTTTTTTTTTTTTTT
>JAJMHH010000136.1:0-20384 GCA_030582955.1 Osmozyma tolerans | reverse complement strand
TTCTTTTTTTTTTTATTTATTTTCTTTAATTTTTATTTTTTTATTTCTCATGTTTTAATTCTTTTTCTAATTCCGTCAATCGGCCCACCACAATTGCTCAGCCGTAGAATTGCTTGGATAATTGTTGCAACTACCGCATTTGTCAAAAAAATCCTTCCTAAATTTAACCCTTTTTTCGTATATTACAATTTCGAAATCAAAATCAAAAACCCCCTTTCTATCAATTCATAAAATCGTCTACCAATCTATCCCTTGTTATTTCCCAATCCACAATTTCCACAGTAAACTCCCTCTGACTCAAACGTTCGTGGACCCTGTGGTACCGTTAATTATGCCTACATACAGGAAGTCATCTCATCTAATATAGTAAGCAATACCGCCGCGCGTTGAAATTCCGTTAGCGTCAACGGAATTTTCCCTCATTGACTATGCCACCAAACCATCCTTTAACGGAATTTCCATCCTTAACTTAATCCACTTATATATAACTCTGTTTCCTCAGGTTTACCTTCATATATTGCATTTAGATTCAGAGTTTGATCCAAGAATCTTATCTTCACATCTTCCCATCTTCATTGATTGATCCATAGTTCCATAGTTCCATCTATATCTACGCTTGATCTTCATCTGAGCTTAGGTTTCATATTCGCTCCGCTCAGCTTCGCCCAGCTTCTTTATCTTCGCTTCCTTCAGCTTCGCTTCAGCTTCGCTTCGCTCAGCTAAAGTCAGGATGGAAATCGCAGGATCATCTGCCTTAAGGACGGCGCCAGAGAAACGCGTTAGTCTTGATGTTAACAATTTAACCGTTAGTGTTAAATCCAAAGATACAGAAAAAGGCGATACTCCCATTCTTAACAAAGTATCATTTGATCTTCCCCAACACAACATGATGGCTATCATGGGAGGATCAGGTGCTGGAAAAACAACGTTACTTAATGTGTTGGCTCAGAGAATCAATATCAACCATAAAACATTAAAGTTTGAAGGATCCTGTCATTATATCACCGAATCCAAGGGCAAAATCACCACTGCTTACATGCAACAAGAAGATGTTTTCCTTCCTGGTCTAACATTAAAAGAAACCCTTTCATATCAAGCGGAACTTCGCTTACCAGATGCTACTCGTTACGAAAGACAAGAATTGGTGGATTCGTTATTACTGCTTCTTGAACTAGGACACCGTGGCAACGAAATCATCAAATCCTTCACTAACCACATCAACCTTTCCGGCGGTGAACAGCGCCGTACATCGTTGGCTATCCAGCTTTTGAATAAACCTGACTTGTTATTCTTGGATGAACCAACTACTGGTCTCGACACAACCTCTGCTTTGACTTTGGTCAATGTATTGAGAAGATTGGCATCTCCCGAAATCGGCATCACTGTGATCATATCCATTCACCAACCACGGCCAGAAATCGCCTCTCTTTTCGATAAATTGTGTGTTCTTACCCGTGGAGGCCGTCTTATCTTCTGTGATGCTTTGATCGGTGCTCCTGATTACTTTGCTCGTCTCCACAAAAAAGGTGTTGTTCCAGATATGGACATCAACGGCAACAGTTTTGCTGCTTTCAACGCCATCATGAACATGTCGGTGAAATCAACCCGTTCAGTGGAAGAAGAGGCCCGTACATCCCGTACTGTGGACTCTTTAGTCCGTGAATGGCATGATTCCCATACTGTGGAAAGCACCCTTTCTCCTGAGGAAGAACGGTCCAATTTCAAGCATAACTTATCATCCTTCACCACTTCTCAGCCGCTTCCTTTCCATCGTGAACTTTATGTTCTTACTCGCCGGACGTTTGTTGTTTCTTATAGAGACAGAGCATCTTTATTGGCATTAAACGGTGGTTCTCTTATGTTGGCCATTATTCTCGGCTGGATTTTTTTCCAACCAGATCCTGATCTTTCCGGTATTCGTTCCATCACCTCGGCCATGTACGTGAATTTGGAAGTCATGGGTTTTGCCCCGTTGATTATGGAAATTGAACGTCTTTGGGCTCACGATGGTGTTTTCTTCTTCAAAGAATACAAGGAAAACTGTGTGAGTATTCCAGGATTCATCATTCTGCGTCGTGCTGCTAAAATGTTCCTAGAAGATGTTCCTTTAACGTTTATGTTTGCTGCTGTGACGTACTTTATGTTTGGTTTGCGCTACACTGATGATAATTTCACCTCCCATGCCAGCGGAGAATTCTTTGGTGTTTATCTTGCCGTTACTTTCTTGATGGGCTCAGCTTCTTTCTGCTCAGGAATGATGTGTTTTGCTCTTGGTGCTGATTTCTCATATTCTGCTCTTTTGGGCAGTGCCTTCTACCAGCTCCAGAATTCCGGCTGTGGCTACTTTGTCAACGCAAAATACATGCCCGTTTACGTCCGGTGGGTGAAATATATCGCCCATTTCTGGTACGCTTTTGGCGCTATGACGTCAAACCAGTACACCGACTGGCGGGGTGCTTGTCCGTACTCTTGGGACGATTCTCGGTGTGACGAATATTCCGGTGATTACCAATTACATACCCTCGGATTCCCTCGGAACTGGATCGGGTTGCCTATTGGGATTCTTGTGGCGTTCTGGGCCGGATATCAAGGCATTGTGTGGGCAGCGCTTCGGTTCCGGAATTACGACTTGAGTGTGGCGAAGCAACGGAAAAACAAGATTGGTGGTTCTGACTCCGAGGCTGTTGATCTCTCCATTATGTCTTCTGATTCCAGAGACGATGAAAAAGATTCTCATCGTGGAAGCGAAGTCAATATCTGTGTTCGTGATGTCTCACTCTCGGTGAAGGTTCGTGAGTCGAAGAATCCGTTGAAACACAGAGCAAACCGGGTTTTATTGGATAACGTGACAGCCAACTTCAAGGCAAATGCAGTGAATGTGATTATGGGACCTTCTGGAGGCGGCAAAACGACATTTTTGAATCTTTTAGCCGCCAGACTCCCCAAAACTTCATCTTTTACTAGAAACGGTGAAATCTTCATCAACGAATCCACTCCCGTGACTCCCACTGAACTTTCCAAAATATCCGCTTACGTCACCCAACAAGACAATTTGCTTATTCCACAATTGACCGTCAGAGAAACCCTCTACTACCAGGCCAAATTGAGACTCCCAGTGGAAGAACATCCACGGATTCCTGCCATGATCAACTTCCTTATGCGGCAAACCGGATTAATCGATTGTGCTGATACGCCAATTGGATCACAAACTGTGAAAGGAATCTCGGGAGGAGAAAAAAGAAGAGTTTCTATTGCCATCCAGCTTTTGGGCCGACCAAAAGTGCTCTTCTTGGATGAACCAACGTCAGGTTTGGACACTTCTACATCTGAAACCATCCTCAAACTTCTCCGTGAATTAGCCGATAACGGAACCACTATCATCATGACCATTCACCAGCCCAGCAAAGAAATGTTCTGGAGTTTTGACTCCATGGTTCTTCTTGCACGTGGTGGATTTGTCGTTTACAACGGAGCCGTGACTCACATGCCACAGTATTTCGAAAGTCTAGGCCATCCTTGTCCGGGAAACGTGAATTTTGCCGATTTTGTTCTTGATGTTGTTTCTTTGCAAATGTCTGAAACCAAAGAGCAATCGCAAAATAGAGTCAATTACTTGATTCAATCGTGGAAGACTAACCCCATGGAAAAAGCAGATTATTCCGGTTCTATGGACCTAGACCTCAAACGGCTTGAACCAGTCAAGGTCCCCCCCTTGATGGCTTTCCGTATTGTTTATGCTAGAACTTTCAAGGTCTCATACAGAGCCACCGATTTGATGATTGCACGTGTGGGCCAACCATTGGTTCTTGCTGCTGTTTATGCTCTTTTCTTTGCTCCCTTGAAGAACACCACCGCCGGAATCAGCGACCGTCTTGGTCTTACACAATGTGTGATTAACTTATATTTTTGCGGATTGCTTAATAACTTGGCCATTTATCCAACGCAACGTGATCAGTTCCACCAGGAATTCAAGGATGGTGCCTATGGAAGTTCTGTCTTTTCGCTTACTTATTTCCTTGTGGAGCTCCCATTCGAATTAGTTCCTTGCATAATCTTCTCTGTTCTTGTGGTTTTCGGTGTGGGTCTTCCAAGAAACGCTGGGATGTTCTTTGCTATGCTTCTTACCTCCGTCTTTTGCATTAACGCCGGTGAATCCTTGGGAATCATTTGTCTTAGTTTGGTGGAACATTTGGGTCTTGCAACCAATATTTTGAGTAATTTGGTCATTGTCGCTGTTTTCATGGCGGGCACCATGTCTTTGCAAATGCCTCCTTTCTTCCAAGCTTGGAACTATCTTAATCCGGCTAAATATGCCGTTTCTATTTGTATGAATTTGGCTTTCCCGGGCCAAACTTTTACATGCAATGGTGGAAATTGTGCTTTGGACACTGGTGAAGCCGTTTTGGAATATTATGGTTTGAAGGCTAAAGTTGGGAATGCAATTGGTGAGTTTATTGCTTGTTGTGCTGCTTATCGTATTATATCCGCTTTCCTCGCCTGGGGCAGAGCAAAGTGGTTTGTTTAATTTATTCTATTAATAGATATAATCGGAGTATATTCTAATATATCATACATATACTAATCCATAGTATTTACCAATTGATTGTATAATGTATATATACTATACGAAAGACTATATCTTATACTATATACTAATATCCTATATTTTCACCAATTTCTTGTATACTATATATGAAAATGTTATACTAATATCATTATACTAATATTATCCATATTTATATTCCATAATATAGCCTAATATATCCATTCTATATTCTAATATATCCATACTATATACTAATATATCCTAATATTTCCTATTTTATCCCGAATATATATATATTATCCAATATTTTTTATTTATACTAATAAATCCATATTCAAATATATCCCTACTATATACCAATTTATTGTAGTTGACTAATATATACTATACAAAAGACTATATCTTATAGTATATATTTCCTACCAAGACATACTGTATTATATATTTAGTTATACTATACTATATACTAATATTTCCTTATATCTATATATACTATAAAATTCTAGTTATCTTATACTATATACCAAATAGTTCAATATTTACAAAAGCAGCAAATCAAGTATAATATCATTTTTTATCAATTCTACTTTATCACATAAATATAGTGTATATTTAATATTGTATATAGGATCTAATATTCAACCATTATGTAATTTACTATTAATTAATCTTATTCCATTTACGGTAATAGGGTGGAAAGAAAAAGTGGAGGTGAGTCCATTTGTTCGAAGTATCCATGGGGAGTTATTGAAGTGGAGAATGAACGACATTTTCTAAGAAAGCGGGAAGAACTAAAATGTTAGACTTGATGGTTTTTGGAATCATTTTGAGACATTCCGTTTGAAGTTGGACAATTTGAATAAAGAAGAAAATGGTGAAGGAGGAGAAAGTATGAGGAAATCAAGCAGATTACATAATCAAAAGTTTAACAAAGAGGAAGATGCTCTTAAGAAGTACTTTACTGAGCAAGTGAAGACAGAGGACTAGAGATTCAAACAAGATTAGTCCAAGGTTCAGTCCGTCAGGACTGGACCGAGTGACTGGACCATCTGAATCTAGGACTAGTCTTCCTGGACCATCTGAATCTAGGACTAGTCCTGACGACCTGGGCATTCTGTGAATAATGGTACAGGTTGAGCCTCAGGAGTGAACTTTCTTAGACGACTCATTTTGTTGGACTGATTGAAAATTCATAGGGCTAATTGACTTTGTACGTTTCACTGATTGAAGTTTACATCTCTCCTGACTAAAACTTTCAAATACTGATTGATTAAGTGAGAATAAGCCATTTATGAAACATTACTGAATGCTGAATTGATACAGATTTGGTAAATTGAATTTAAGAACTACACCATGAGGGATAGTTTATTGGCTAAATGATGTCTGGACTGACGAAGAGTGACCGGTGAACTTCTGAAACAATTGGTCTGAACCTTCTGAACCTTTGAAATAATTGAACCTTTGAAATAACTGAACCTTTCCCTCTCAGTTTATATTATTCTATATTAATCTAATTCATTTACCTGTTTAGTTCATAAATATCCTTATATCCTTATATATATGTATTCGTATATTATACTCATACTCATATAAATATCCATATTACATGGTATCATGATGTAGGAATATCATCGCTTCAATACTTGTATATATCCATATATCATGATTTTCATATCTTCAAAATATTGACTTTTTTATGTTTTTCTCCATTTTATTAATTTTGTATGTGGGTAAACTTATATAACTTTACTATATAAACTGAACACAACGATAAAACGCCTGTTCTAAATCACGGGTAGCTAACACTTAGAATGTAATTAAAATCCACTGGCTTTTATTGTCATATAATTCACTCTTTCAAAAATCACACAGAATACTTCTCATTTGCACTTTTTAGAATAATCACATATTACTATACAAAATATTGTTATATTCTACTACTTTTCCCATAATATTAATAAATTCATCATTTCAACTTTTATATCAATTGATCTATTTATTTACAAATTATTAATATATTTTACAGAATCTTTGATCATATAATAAAACCCTTGTTAACTGCTGCCACATGTTTTTTCTAAGGCACATTTACTATAATCATTTTTTTAATATTCATTTGAAGCTTATAATCAAGAAATATTCTCACCAATGCCTTTTTAATATTCAAAAATATTGTTTGTTCTATGGATATCGTTACTCATACAATTTTCATTATTTATGTTTCTTTAAAATTTCCTCATATCATCAAATCCATTTTTTAAACTGATCCATATCCATATTCATATCCATTTCCATATCCATATCCATATCCATATCCATATCCATATCCATATCCATATCCATATCCATATCCATATCCATATCCATATCCATATCCATATCCATATCCATATCCATATCCATATCCATATCTAAAACAATCAATTCGCAGAGTTAGATTCCATTAACAAGATACCTATAAATTCCGAATTCGTTGAGTTAGAAACATCCGGCTTTGAACTTCAAAATATTTTGTAAAGCTCTAATTGGGTGATTTGGATTAACTTATGAGTATCTTGCTGAAGTGGATCCAAAAGAACTGATCCAGTTATACATCAAAAGAATATTCAGGCAGAGCTCTGATGTAACCGTCAAACACTATGTATCAAAATAATGGACAAATTCACAATAAGTACTTGCATTTGGCCTCTTATATACCTTAAAGGAAGCTATGCCATGAAAAAGCAGAATTGTTTCCCCAAAGAGATTCAAAAAAGCGTTTCCGTTGTTTCTGCATTGTAAAGACTCCAAGTTTCACTCCTGGCAAGATAGCAATCGTTTCAAGTTTAATGGTTCAAAAGATATGATGCTTGGTTTGCTTGTTTGAAAAGATTCGGTTTGGTTTGGTGGATTCTAAGGGAACCACCAACACCTGCACCACCCAAAAAAAAAAAAAAAAATGTTTTTCTTATCATTCAACCCCTGCTTAAATATTGGAATAATCACAACAGACTAGATTGAGATTTACTAAAAAATCAGAATCACCAGAACTCTTTCTTCGGTATCAACTTAATTTTGACTTATGTTTTTTTTTTTTTTTTTTTTTTTTTTTTTTTTTTTTTTTTTTTTTTTTTTTTTTTTTTTTTTTTTTTTTTTTTTTTTCTGGAGGTGTATTTTAAATATCAAGCAGATAATTCATCAAGATCACCAACTATCTCTCATATCCAGATAAAACCCTTTGAATTCCACCTTATCTTCGAAAGGTAAATGAATTTATCAATCAAACTTTCTATACTTTAGAGGATAATTTAAAAATCTTCGAAGTGACTAATTATGAACATGTTTGAAAGTCCATGTTTGGTTATCAAAAAGGAATACATAAATAATTCTCGAAATGGCTAATCAATGATTTCTGTAAATAATTGGTCAAAAAGCACAATTGTATATATCTAACAGAAATGAGATGAGCCCATTTGAAGGATATAGCTAAACCACATGATCCGGAAAGGATCGAAATCTGCAGAAGCTAGTATCAAATATTCAAGATTCACTTGTAAAAGGTATCTTACTCCATCTATTTATATAATTCAATAGTTTCCAAAGTTATCCGGGGAATTTTAAATCAATGCATTATGAGGGAAATGGAGAATAAGACAGAATAGACCAATACCTAATTAATAAGAGGAGGATAATGATTATCAAAAAAAGGGGATAATCGCGGGTTTAAATATATTTACCCATGTTTCAGAATACCCCTGATGGAAGCCCCTGGAAATTGTAAATTTGCAGCCACGCGCAATATAAAAAGACCAGATTCCCTACAAAAAAATGACACAATTCAAATACCCAATTCAAATACTAAATTCAATAAAAAAAAAAAAAAAAAAAAAAAAAACTTCATTTGGTGATTCTCACTTATTCAGACAATCGATAATCTCCACAGCATCAAGTTGGACAGGCTGGCACTGATTGGAAAGCTGAGTATTATAAATATTATAAGATTCGCCAGTGGAACATTGATAAAATACATCCGAACGCCCCAATGCCAACACACCAGTTCTTGTTACCAGCCATCCAGAGGCATAGATGGTGCCATACTGCGGAAGGGGCCCATCAAACTGGAATTGGTGATTACTAACAATACACCCAATTCTATTCTGGTTGTCTCTTAGAATTCCTCCACGAAGAGTCAATTGAAGCGTTGTGTTGGTAGCACAAGATACAGCACGAACAGGAGAATTGAAATCTTGTGTTATATCGACTCCTCTCTTTGCTGGTGAAGCTCTTGGTAAGTCCTCCGGATGATTAATTCTAACAATCCCTCTTCTGGGCGGCTCAACATTATCATCATCTGAATCGCTACCACTTTCACTGTCTGAACTAGTTGCCAAAGAATCCACATCATCACGTTTAATGAATTTGCCCGCCACTCTCTGGACTTGTCCATCTTTGATTTGATGCATATCAGCAGAAACAGTGGGTTTACTTTTCAAAATTGTCGTTGTGGTCAAAGTGACAGTTTGCCTCATTGGAGGTACAGTTGGCGGCTTGAATTCACCATCTTTTGTTTTCTCATATGGATTCACCACAATTCCAAATGAAAATGGAAGAGTATCTAAACTACCAAGGGGGTTTCTTGATGAGGGTTTCAACTTTGTCCAATCGTTATTTGAAGCAGGATCATATACAGCCTCCACATAAACAAGAAAAACTACAAAGAGAAATAAGAAGTGAAACATTCCCAAAGAGGATGATTTCTTTCATTTCGCGGGTGCAAATTATTTATATGGCGAGCACTCTTGTGTTTGTACAAAAAAAAAAAAAAAAAAAAAAAAAAAAAAAAAAAAAAAAAAAAAAAAAAAAAAAAAAAAAAAAAAAAAAAAAAAAAAAAAAAGAAAAACACCCGTGACCCAGACCAAAAATTTGCCATTGCAACATCTCCTTGCCCCACGAATTGACATGATATATCCATCCTGCATATTATTAGTAATCCTAATCGTCATACGGGGCCTGCATACACATGGTTTTATGAGAGAAAAACCCAATTCCTTATTCCATCTTCCTCCAACTTTATCGTTGCATTATTTATTCTCCTCATGTTTGCATCTTTCCTTCGTGCTCCCAGAGTGGTATGTGAAAACTTCAAATTGAAAATTCCCAAATCTATTTATGAAGCTAATACTAACCCCAGGCTCCCACTCTCTTGAGACCATCATTGGTCACTCCCAGCTTCGCTAGACCACAAGTTGCTAGATTCATCTCCACTGAAATTAAAGACGCCATAGATAAGGCCGTTCAAAGTGCTCCTGTTGTTTTGTTCATGAAAGGAACCCCTGAATTTCCTCAATGTGGCTTTTCTAGAGCTACTATTCAGATTTTGGGCCAACAAGGCGTTGATCCAATGAAGTTTGCCGCCTATAATGTTTTGGAAGACCCAGAATTGAGAGATGGTGTTAAGGAGTACAGTCAATGGCCAACTATTCCACAGCTATATGTGAAAGAATCTTTTGTTGGTGGATGTGATATTGTTATGTCTATGGCACAATCTGGAGAATTGGCAGAACTTTTGGAACAAAACGACTGCTTGATTCCAGAGGAAGAAGAGCCTCAACAGGCTGATGTGAAGCCTTCTGGAAGATCTTAGAGGAACTTCTGCCTGTATATAGCTGTGCTTATGTATATCATACAATCTTTTATATATAATCTTTTGTATCCATATATAATTATATATATAACGGTATCTACATCGATTACTATGTATTTGAATTAAAATGCTAGAGCATGCCAACCCGAACCAATAAACATATCGTAAAACCTTCATAAGACCATGAAATGTAATCTCGGTCTTACCAGAAGTGCAAGTGAGAACCAATGGTTACTTTGAAATTCATGAATCAAAATATAAAAAATAATCACATGTAGCACATCGGTAAAAACCATTGATATTTGCTATTTTTTTTTTTTTTTTTTTTTTTTTTTTTTTTTTTTTTTTTTTTTTTTTTTTTTTTTTGTTGTTGTTGTTGTTGTTGTTGTTTTGCTAACTTTGGGATCCCTTCACTGAGGACCTTCTTCTTAGCAATTTCAGATCATTCATATTCAATGTGAATTTGTACTCTCCATTGATCCCACTGATAACAGATGATGATCTTGTGGCAGCATCTTCCTCATTATTCAGAAGTTTTGAGGAATCCGCTGACGAAGTAGACGAAATCGAAAGATACTTCAACCCAGCCACTTTATCCTGCATCTCCTCAACTTCACTATCCGATAGATCCTCAGAATCGCTCGCTTCCAATTCCGAGCTCAACTCTTCGGAACTCTCGGTATGTTCGGTATTTCCACCATTTTCAAAAACATCTTTGAAATTAACTTGTGCAATTGGATTTGGTGTTTTCGGATAAGACCGCATTTTCTCCATCTTGGGTCCTCCCTCTGCAACCTTGACTTCCTTTGGATCCACTTCTTCCAATCCTGGTGTGACGCGTGTCCTGTTGGCTAACAGCTTGAGGTTCTTGTGGCTCATTGCTGGGTTATTGAAAACCAGTTTAATAGCATCGCCAGGTGTAAGGATGCCACCCGGAGACTTGCGGCCATTCACGTGAGTGGAACCAACGGAAGGAGACACAACCAAACGGTCTGTTTTAGTCTTGACCACCGTTGGTTCAGGCTTCGACACTGGGAAGTAACTTGAAGTCTGCAAAGGCACCGCATCCTTCAACCATGGATGCTCACGGATCTCATCGATGGTGATTCTCTCCTCAGGATCAATCACAAGCATCTTTGTGATCAAGTCTTTAGCTTCGTCACTCACCTCATCCCACCATGGCTCCAAGAACACGTAATCGGCAGTGATGATCTTGTGAGTCAACACGTCCTGGTTTTCATCAAAGAAAGGTGGGAAGCCGCAGAGAATGGTGTACAAGAAACAACCAAGAGACCAGATATCCACAGCTTTAGAGTAAAAGTTGCTCTTTGACGCAGAACTCTTGAACTTTCTTTTTCTCTCAACACCGCAATGAATAACCTCGGGGGCGGTATAACCAGCGGTTCCACAAGGAGTTTTGAGATTAGACTGGGCTTTCCCAGTTGGAGCAACACGTTCGTATCTGAGTTGCTTTGCGAGTCCAAAATCGGCGAGTTTGATAGTACCCACGCAACCACCTCCAATGCCAGGTTTGAAGACGCCTTCATCTTTCTTTGAATCGTCGTCAGATGCTCTTAGGGAGGCCTTAAAGGCAGCTTCTGAACGGGGAGAAAATGGTATGCAAGTGAAAAGGAGGTTTTCTGGTTTAACGTCACGATGGACAACGTTATTGCGGTGCAAGAAGCTGACGGCGTCCAAAAGTTGTAAAAAAACATGCTTGGCGAGATCTTCGGAGAAGTATGTGTACTCGATGATTTTGTTAAAGATTTCGCCTCCGTCAGAGTACTCTAGTATAAGGAAGCAATTTTCATCAGACTCAAAGGATTCAATGAGACGAAGAATGTTTATGTTACCGCCGGCGTTTGTAAGTTTGTTCATGATGTTGATTTCATTTTGAATATTTTTTAATTGTTTCTGACTGAGGTTTGTTTTGTTGATGATTTTAATGGCCACCTGCTCGTTTGTTTCTATGTTTACACCTTTGTATACATGGGAGAAGGCGCCTTCACCTAGGAGTTGGCGTAAATGATATTTTGATGGTAGATCCGGAAATTGGGACATATTGAACATTGGTTGGGATGGAATAGAATCTTCTTGATGGAAGGAGTGTTTTGAATGAATGGAGGGAGATGAATCTGGGGCAGTTTCTATACTATTAAAGGAGTGAATTTTTGATGGCATAGCCTGTGATTTCTTCAGCGGTGACTTTTTATTTTTGAAGATCTGTGGTTAGTAAAAATGGGATAAATTGGAATATGGAAATTTTCAAGCGGCGATTAGATTTGGCATGGAAAGGAGGGATTTTTTTTTTTTTTTTTTTTTTTTTTTTTCAACTGTGTGTGTGTGTGTAGTATATATGTATGTTTTATAACGGAAAGATCGTAGACGATTCTAGAGTGAAACAATGACGTGAGGGTGGGGGTGGAGAAATAGTATAAAGAAAAAAAAAGCAAAAGGCAAATATTGAGGATCGGATTTGGCTCGTAAATTATGGGAAAAAAAGCGGGGTGGTTACGGGGCACAGTGGCCTCAGCAAAAAAGCAAAAAAAAAAAAAGGGAGACCAAATTAAAAAAACAAAAGGAAAAAGGAAAAAAAAAAAAAAGAAAGAAAAAGCACACCTTTTCTCGTAGACAGGACTTGAAGGGAAAAACAAGTAAAAAAAACGGCCTTAAAGGGGGGAGGCGGGACCAGGTAGTGTAAATTATGTCGTGTACTTACCACAAATCGCGGGGTGACATCAATCTTTTCTTATTCTGTGCTCATTTTTTCTGTTTTTTTGCTGCTTTTTTGTGCTTGTTCTGAGGATTTTTCTGAGGATTTTTCTGTGCATTTTCTTTTTCTTTTTTTCTTGGTGCAATTTAAGAAAAGGAGCACACACAGATGAAACTAACATGGGAAAATTATTGTAAGCGCCGATGCCGAAAAAAATCGCGCTGGATTTATTTCCGTGGAATAAAATCAATAATCACATACCGAAAAAAGTGCCATTAAGATGAAATTGTAAAATGATACTAGAAATTATGAAGTGGAAAACAAATGGAATGATTTATATTGTAGGATCGAAGATAAAATTCGTAGAATCAAAGAAGTATTCAGTCAAAATCGTAGGTAAAATATTAAAATCAAAGTAGATAGAAAGAAAGAAAAGTAGAAAGAAAAGTAGAAAGAAAAGTAGAAAGAAAAGTAGAAAGAAAAGTAAAAGTACAAATACAAACATCAAGGAATTGCTACCCATTTATGGACACCTATTTAAAGCCTTCCTGTAAGATCCACTGCAAAACAAAAGGTTACACTGCGGTTGGGAATGATGGATTAGTGTGCATATAATCTATTTTGTTACGTCACATCATCCTATCAATATCTCCATCCTGCATATATTCTGTTATTCCCCGTAATCTCCATATCCAACTGAAGCAAATATCCTAAATACTTTTCTGTTGACCCTCGTCGTGTTCTTATTTATTTCCTTGTTTTCTTTTACCGATATGCGTGATATTATCTTTGCCGTTGCAAGAATTACAAATTCCCCGATTCTATCAGAATCTCCTGACATTATCTTCTGAGAGCGTCACCACTTTCTACCATAATCTGCAATTTCCTCCTGCAATTTCCTTCTCCTTCTCGGGTCTACTTTTCTACAACTTAACCTGATCCTTCGCCTCCCTAATGTTTATCCTGCATATATCCCCTCCTGACGTCAGTTTGATTTGCTCCACTCGAACTATATTACACTATTCTCTGTATTTTCGAAATTATTTTCTATAATATTCTCCTCTACATTCTCGAATATTTCCAATAATATTCGTGTTTACTTCTTTTGTTTACCTTTTGATCATCGCCAGTTCGGTATCTTCGGTATTGGCCTCTTTTTTTTTTTGTTTTTGATTTCGTGTTTTCTTTTCTGCCCCTGCGCGCCTCATTTCCCCGGTTTTTTGTTGTTCTCCGTGCTCCGGCCTCATTGTTGCTGATGCCTCCCCCCTCCGCTTTTTCTTTTTTGGTCCCTCTCCCTATTGTTACCTTCGCCCGCATTCTCGTGCGGGGTACACTTTATTGATCTGGTTTTTATCTACAATGGCCCTTTTGATCTCGCTACGTGATGAGTTTATATTTAGTGCCAACGCACGTGCAAAGCACGTGCGTTGACGACCCACATGCTGTGCACACGTGCGTGGCATGTGCCCATACACTAAAAGTCACGTGTTTTCTCAATAAACCCACGTGCTCTGCACGTGCTTGCCAAAAAAAAGCACGCGCTTCGCACGTGCTTTGCTCATCCCATCTCAACACCACCACCACTCTCCAACCACCATGAGCTCCAAGTCGGCGTTATCGGCCGCCAACATCGATAATGCGGCCATTTCAGAAACATTCGATCTTGCTGATATCAGTGTTTACAGCGATCTTTCCCCGCTTGTTTCTTACATCAACAACAACTACCTCACCAGAACACTCAACAATCTCGTTTACTTTTCCTCGGTCAATGACTATGGCAAATTGAATCAAGGAGCCAAAATATTGGCCACGTTGCTCGATATAATCAACTTCATTCTTCATGAAGCTCAAATCACCTCCGAGGAGTCCACACAAGCCCGAGCCAAATTAGCATTTCTAGACAGCAGAGACAAAATTGTTGATTTCTACAAAAGCCTTCTTGGCAATTTGAAGACAGTATATAAGATTTTGGCTCTGAGAAGACCAGTTGCTGTTGTTGCCACGCTACGTATGTTGGTGGCACTCGTGTCATATAAGCATCATGGGCTTCTTTCGGAGTTTTTTGAAGTTTTTGAGTTTTCCCATCTGGCCGTGGCTAAGCTTGGGATTCCAACAAAAGACGATTTCCAGCGGAAAATCATCGTCGAGACGTCGATGAGAGCCAACTTTATTACCTTCTTTCTTACCGTGGCAGCGGCGGCAAAAGCACCCATGCGGAAAACACTCATGACCAATTTTTCCATCACCAACAATATATGGAAATACCTTGAGATGGACCGATTCGAAGCACTTGCAGCAATATTCCAATTCTTGGATACTCATGTTTTGAGTGAAGGTCTCTTCCGCCGGGTTTCCAAGTGCCAGATGTTGAACGAGAGCTTTCTCTTCAAAACAAGCACTCTTTTCTGGTACGTCAAGGCCGATAATGATCGTGAAGGGGACCAGGAAGAAGAGGATTTCGAAAATTTCAAAAAATCATTCACGGAGTTCATGGATGCTTTGGTGACCGATCCAGCCAAAGGCATTACATTCCCGCAAAACGAGTCTGGATCGCCACTTGAAATCAATAACAGAACCCACATGGTCAACAACAAGCTTCTTTTCACTCTTGTCACTGCACTTAAACCATGGGATTCGTATGGCCAGCTCCAGTTTGTGCTCAAGTTGTTGAACCACAATTCCGAGCTTGTTCCTCCGTATATGGACTGGATGGTGGCCAGTGCTGGCGGGTACCATGATCCGCTGCTTTCAGCATTCTGGGTGGGCCACACACTCGTTTATTCTGAGATTCTCAAGTCTCCATCCCTCCCAGTCAAGCCAGACTATATTTCGTTGCTGCCGCTTTCTCCAACGGCGTTAGGAGCATGTCTCTCGTTTAACTCGGACTTGGTAAAGCAACTCACACTTCAATTGGTGTTGCTTGAGCTCAACAAGGTGCAAAGTGCCGGAGCTCCACCTCAACTGCTTGTGGAGTCTGTTCTTAGCAATTTACCCCCGCATGCAGCATACATTCCTCTTCTCACCCATGCCAACAACATCATCCGTCTCACTGCCACCGTTATAGTGTGCAAATACGAGATGTTGGCACCAGCTTCGGCTTCAGCAGCTGTGGTGGCAGTTGTACGTGATAATTTGGCTGCCATCAACATCGAGTCTTGTTCGGCATTAGAGCTTGTTTTGGTGGACAATTATTTGGCTATTCAGAGCAATAATGATTTCAGATGGTGGAGTCGGTCGGCCACTGGCCACTCGTTCTTTGTTTCGTTGCTTAAACTCTCACATATTGCTCTTCTCCGACCAAAGATTCTTGCTATTCTCGCCAAACTCATCGATACCTCTATGGTATTCAATACCCACCTGCTCATCGATACCCCGCTAGTGGCTATTATAGATACTGTGGCTACCATGGCCACTCTGCCTTCAGCAGATAAATTGTGGAGTTGTCTTGATGAAACTATTTCGCGGTGTATTCGAACTCCATATAAATACCTCGATAGTTCCCATCTTGATTATGACGATTTGAGTGTCTTTTTTGTGGCACTAGTGGAGCAGATCAAATTTGTGCCTGATGTGGAGTCTGACAAGGATATCTTGCAGTGGCTCTCTGCTTTGTTGTCCAAGGCTATTGTTCTTGGTGAACCTTGTGGTGCAGTCCACAGACTTGCGGAAAAATCAGATTTACCGCTTTCTGTTTCTGATGATGTTCATCCTCGGGACAATTTAACCGATAAGTACGGTTTCCTGGAGCAACTTATTGATTTCAACAACGCGGTGGCCCAGTCGGCAAATGACGGTGTTCTTTTTGAAAAATTTACTAAATTGGGCAATTTCCTCACCAGCTCGGGTTTATCGGACCTGATGCTCTTCAACTTTGTCACCGACCCTGGACGGTGGTTTTTCTCGTCATTTCTCGGAAAAAGACCCCCTACAAAATCAGAGGGCCTTGCTTTGGCCTTATTCAGCGAGTTACTCCGCCAGTTACACTGCTCGTTTGCCCACACCAAATTGAACGAGTACATCTTGACCATTTGCAGTGGAGAACTCGACTCACAATCGCAGAAACTCGTGGCAAAGTTGCTCTGGATTCTTGACGATCCACAGTTGGTCCAATTGGCCTCTGGTTTCCACAATAGGCTTCTTGTGGTGGAAGTTCACCGGACTATTTTGGAGCGCAAAATCGACTTTGTCCCGGATTTCGCCGGGCTCATGGCCGTGGGCTCCGATGAAGCCGCTGCCGTTTTGGCTCAGTTTCCTGTTCCGAAAACCCATATCGCCGACGTTCTCGCCAACCCACACTTCCACTTCCTCTTGGAAAATGAGAACGCCGAATTGGCTGATTACGTAATCAACCATCCTGAAGTGACTGACGATATTCTTTACCGAGTGGGCGGGTTTTCTCCAGAGATCGCACGGAAATTCAGCCACCGTGTGGTTCCTTTGGCGATGCTGTTCCGGACATGGCGGTGGTCGGCCCGGATCTTTGCTGCTGCTCCGGAGTTATTCGACGTTGATGCTGTGTTGGACCACGCATTGGCGGTTTTTAACGCCGACACGAAGGCGGCATTCTCCGCAGAATTCGCCAAGCTCATGACGACCATTTACTCCCAGAAAGCAAACCTCCCCAACCACGAGAACTCCGTGGTCACGTGGCTCCATAAAGGCATGCTCTTCATTACTAAGAGACTTGCTGACCCGAAAAAAGAGGTTTCCAGTGGATTCAGACACTTTTTGTGCGAAATGTCGGCAACTTTGGACACTATGGCCATTATTTGGGCACGCGTGCCTGGCTCTATTGTGGAACTGCAACTTGAAGTGATTTTATCCAACGAAACGTGGATTGGTGATGTGGAATTGCTCGAATACTGCGTCAAAATCATCCACGGAAAAACCTCCATTGCAGCATCGCGCCTACTCCATATTGCCCTCAACAACAACGGGCTCATACTTAAGAAAGTGCCCAATGGGGAAAACAGCACACTCCGAGTGGCCTCTGCAGAGATAATCCGAGGATTGTTCCGGCTCTGTTCACCAAAAGAATCGTCTCAAGGATTAATGCTCCAAATCGTGCCGCTTTACCAGGGCTCTACACGACACGAGGATATCTTGCTAAAAGACGTGCTCCAGCAATTGGAAAGTCATGTTTCCCAAAGTTGGATGACCCACGTGACCGGGTGGGATTTCTCCGACATGCTCTCGCTGAGGGATCTTGAGCTTGTGGGCGAAGAGCCCTTGGTGATATCCAAGAATTCGTCTATGGTGGTGGCACTCAAGAAACGGTTTATTCTCAACACCATTAACGGTGGAATCGAAACCGCAGAATCCACCCGCTACGAAGACACTCGGTACGATCCGGAGTTCTTGATGTTGGCCATGTTGAACAACGACGAGTTGGTGTCTGTGCGTGACGGCACCGTAAACTTCAACTCGGGCCAGCTCGTGGACTCGGCCATGTTGCAATTCGTCGTTAACGCCCTCTCGAATCCTGCCGCACGTGACATCGCCATCGTGGTGTTGCACTCTTTACTTAAGGTGCTAAAAAACCCAGACACCTCGTACAAGGAAAAGTCCATCATGTTGGTGTACGTGTCTTCCATCTTGCACACGGTGCGTGTTGCCGACCACAGTATCCCCGTGGTATGGCATTTTGTTGCTGCTTTGGTGCCTATTATCAACAACCACGCCCATTTCTTATACGACCGTGCCGTTCATTTTGTTCTTGCAACGCCGGTTTTCAAGCAGGGTAATATCCCTCTCTTCTACGCCATCTCCGCCTGCACAAACGACGATGATCTCTTCCATCTGGACAACTACTACCGCCAGGTGGCGTGGCTCGTGGACCACTTGAATTCTGGGGTAAAATCTCCGCAAGATTTGCCCGTTTTGCAACTGCGTGGTGTAGTGGAATGGGCCCTAAATCTAGCCAATGTGCAGTACGTGTCTGATCATCTTCGGGCCAAACTTCTTTGTCTTTTGTATAAGATTGAGGCCTTGGGTTATGCTGGCTCCGATATGCTCGTGACCAAGTTTGCCGCTTTGTCCTCCTTGGACGTTTGTAAGCGTCACGTGTCTCCAGATTCTGTTTTGCTGGTGAATATTGCCCAGATTGCCGTAAGAGCTGGAATCACTGGCCAGACGAAGCGTGTGGTTGATTGGAGCAGTGGTGATGTCAAGTCTGTGGTGAAGCGGCTCCGCTGTTGATTATGCATAAATTATACACGATTTTGTAATCTGATTTGGTGATATTATATATGGCTTATGTAAGCGCTTATGTAATCACGAAGCATGACATGGGAATAATCTATTACTATCTATATAAATCATTTTATCTGGGATTTAATATTGTGTTATATTTAGAGACTATAATACACCAATATAGTATCTTAGTATCTTATAGTACCTTATAGTACATAAAGTAGTATAAGTAGTAGGAATACTAGTCATCTTCTGAGAAAGTATCTCCAGAAGTAGAAAACTAAACATATGATTACATAATCAAAAATCATCTAAGTTCAGTACAATAGCATCTGATTGAGCATCTTATAAAGTCCATTTGACTCTCTTGGTACCTCTATAAAAGATAGTATAGATATACTAGATATACTAGATATACTAGATATACTAGATATACTAGATATACTAGATATACTAGATATACTAGATATACTAGATATACTAGATATACTAGATATACTAGATATACTAGATATACTAGATATACTAGATATACTAGATATACTAGATATACTATAGATATTGAATAGTATTAGGAGCAATTTACGAGTTTAATACTCTGGCATACTCGTATTAACGTACTATGTTTTTCCCTGAGGTGATAACAAAACACAGATTCTGATTATAATGAAAATACTGATGAATCTAGAAATACTGAACTATTAATTTGAAATTTCCAACTGATATATAATTGGAATATCTGGTAACTATTACTGATATTCTGAAATATAAGGACCTTTGAGGACCATTATGACTGACTTTATTACTGATACTTCATAATTGAACAATATAGCTAGCATTTTGATGTAAATTTGTGATTATGTAATCAATACTACTGAGAATCTCGGTGGTATGATGTTGGTACTATTGATATTGATACTATTGATACTATTGATACTATTAATACTATTGATACTATTAATACTATTGATACTATTGATACTATTGATACTATCAAGTTACATGTAGTCGATATAATTGAAAATTTTTGATGTAAGTCATATTGTTGATATAATTAAAAAAAGTGAAATAATGGATCTAATGATTCTATGATATAATGATAATTGATATAATATAATTCATATAATTCATATAATTCATATAATTCATATAATTCATATAATTCATATAATTCATATAATTCATATAATTCATATAATTCATATAATTCATATAATTCATATAATTCATATAATTCATATAATTCATATAATTCATATAATTCATATAATTCATATAATTCATATAATTCATATAATTCATATAATTCA
>JAJMHH010000135.1:0-20582 GCA_030582955.1 Osmozyma tolerans | reverse complement strand
AAAAAAAAAAAAAAAAAAAAAAAAAAAAAAAAAAAGAAAGGATCTCAAAACGCGGTTCACTGATTTGGTAATACAACAATAAACAATATTAAGGCAAACTTGCTGAGCCATAGTCGTGAATCTTGGATTTTCCATATGAAGAGAAGGCTTGGATTGTGCTTTTTTCCTCAAGCTGGATCCTTGACTACAAAAAACCCCTGATCTCATTCATTCGAAGGCTTCACAATAAGTTCACAAAATTTCATGGTAGGCACATACGCATCGCACAATAGAAAGCATTCGTCATTCACTGATTCACTACATGTTTCGCTCAATACAGAGAAACAAAAAAAAAAAAAAAAACTTACGAACACAATTCATACAGGGATGGCCGGTCGCGGATCCTTCCCGATTTGTGTGTTTTCATCTTGATTCATCATTGTGCTCGATAAGCTCACTAACGGCCAATTTGCCTAAATCAGGACCAGGCGAACATTGCCCGACAATGCCACTTTGATGTAGGTTCACATCGCAGCATTCGTGAAGTATTGTCAGTAACCAAAAAGGTTTTCACTTAAGGAGGAGCGAACACGGCTCCGGTCATCATGACGACAAATAATTGTCTTGACCACGAAACTAAATGCTGTCATGTGTGCGAGTCAAAGGGGGACATTTTCATGTTTTTAGTTGATGACGGGAGCTTTGCCCCTCTTTTTGACATTAACCACGCTACAAATGCGCCAATTTCCTCGCCAAGGCACTTTTATAAGTCTTCTCTACATATGGCCTTACTCTATAATATTACGAGAGAAGGTCTGATTCAATTTCTTATAGTCTATAAACACTATTGAATTTGCATTTCTACTTTGGCTCTTGTTTATCCTTTCTACATTTTTCATTCTTCCATTTCATTTGCGTTTTGCCTCTTCTCTTTGCGCCTCTCTGCTTGTTCTCCGCGCGGGCTCCCGTGGCTTTGAAAGTTATCATAAATAATGCTCGTTCTATAATGCAACAAGCTTGACCCGTGGGTCCGCGCTGTCTCACCTGACGCTGCACCTAACAATAAGATGGGCTGAATCTTTTTTTCGACTAGGCTGATGTCAACAGATTAATTTGCCCGGGTAAGACGCTAGTGAAGGTCACCTTTCCTTTAGGGGAATCTTAACCGAAGCGGGGTGGATCACGAAGACACAAAGTTATTCTCCTCCGTCTCTCCTCATTTAGTGCGGTTGCGTAAAGCCCCAATGCCCTCCAAGAATCAAGACATGTGTTGGGTTCGGCGTTTAAGCCCTTTCTTTTTCATAATGAAGGGATCATGGTTGGGCGGGTACACTTAAACATAAGCATCCCCACAAAGTGCGTCATGTGTTTTGCATCTCCTCGCTTATTTATTGTGGTGTACTGATGTAGAAGATTGTCTTAAAAAAAAAAAAAAAAAAAAAAAAAAAAAAAAATGATGATAATGATAATAATAATAATAATAAAAGTTATAATTAAAGTATAAAAAAAACCAAAATCACGTCTTGGGACCCCATTGACGATTGCCAACACTTCCTGGTTGTGTTCACCTCAGGTAGACCCTCGTCAGGATTTTCCACTAACTCACGCTATGAATACAATGTGAGCATGCATACATGAGTTAGCTACTGCAACTTACTCTCGAATGTTAGTATTTATATGCAGATTTTCCCTCAAAGTGCCCCAGGCTCCTACATTGATTAGCGCAGAGACGGTAACAAAAAAAAAAAAAAAAAAAAAAAAATAAATATAGTAACAGAAAAATACCAAGACTAGTTTTGACGGTCGAGACGATCCAAAAACTGATCCATGGTGAATGGCTTTCTCACTTCAATCTCATCCTGTTGAAACGTTTCATCTGCATCTGCTTCTGCTTCTGCTTCATCGGAACCCTCCTCATTTGCCTCGTCTCTCGAGCCATTCTCCGCATGCTCGTGAGCATTGGCAACCTCTCTCCGCCATTTCTCCCCAAACAGCAGAGTGCTCTCATCTGTAAGATAACCATGCAAATTCAACAGCGAACTCGAACTTGACATTTTCCCAAAAAAATTCGATCGGCTCGACCCCAATGAGTTGTTCCGCCCCATAGAGCTTTGTGTACTGCATATCAGCTCCGTGGTAGACTTCCGCTTATCAATTCTTCCGAATGTTGGCGGTGGTGCCCAATCTGAAAATCCAGAAGCTCTCATCTCGCCATCCGGAGAATACAAAGATGTAATAGTAGGTTTCAGTTTCGAAAAAGCCCGTCCGCTATGGCTGGAAACGGATGTAGCAGACAGCGGGGAATCCAAGCCAACGGTGACAACGTTGCTTCCTGGAGTTCTAATTCCTGGAGGTGGTGGGAGACTCGCTGGCGAGATGCTCTCATGCAGATAAAGATTGGAATGCTCGAGTTTGAGTGGAGGCGGAATCGAACCCCGTGACAGATTCTTGGACACATCCACGAACAGTGATTTCCGATCGCTTATTGAAGACAATAAATCAGTAGTGTCCACAGCCTCTGCTTCCATATCAGAACCAAAAGAGCTCGAATCGTCAAGATAGGAGTCAAGAAGGTCGTCCACGTTTTCAAGGTCAAGCGAAGATCTGATGTCGGAAGTGCCCCATACAATAGGAGGTGGTGGTGCCTTCTCTGTAGGAAGAGCCTTGGAACCCGAGAACAAGTTTTTAATCTTGCTAGAGAGTTTAGCTTCAGAGCGCTCAGCCAGTGAGTTTTGCTCTGCCATCAATTTATTGTTAAAGTTCAAAAACGTCTTTGTCTCTTGTTTTGACAACTCAAACGTGGTGAACTTGTGGCGCTTCAACTCTGCTAGAGTCGGTCTGTCGTTCGGGTTCTTAGATAGTAGCTTCGTGATCACATCCTTGAGCAACGACAATTCTTCTAAATCCTCCAACTGAACCCTGGAGCTTTCTCTTGTCTTTGGAAACTTCAATTGTCCATTTACGATGTTCTTGAATAAGCCGAACGCATTTGCTCCTTCGAAAGGCAACGAGTGGAAAAAGAGGCAATAAAGTATTACTCCAAGAGACCATATGTCTATCCGGGCATCTATCTGAGACTTTGCGAGGTCTGCCTCGTTGAACATGGATAAGCGATTGTTGACAAACTGACACAACTCGGGAGCGTAGAAAGCGGGGGTTCCCATGGTTTTACCGAGTTCTTTGTCATCATTTGCGTTGTTTTCAAGTATAAGACTGACTCCAAAGTCAGAAATTTTGATGGTCCGGTCGCTGCTAATCAATAGGTTCGAGGGTTTGAGGTCTCGGTGGATGATTCGCTTGTAGGTGTGTAGGTACTCAAGACCATTGATAACATCTCGTAGAATCTTGTTTAGGGTTATTCCGGTATCGCCTGGCTTGGTATATTTCTCGTAGTAATGGTTGTACTTCTTCCAGTCGATCTCACCGAACTTGCAGTACTGGAGCACTAGTAGGATTTTATCAAATTTTAGGTCATCGATGACCATGTATAGCTTGACGACGTTGGGATGATTGCATCCCTTCATTATTTGAATTTCACGCTTAATTTTGGTGGCATGACTGAGGTATGTTTTGGTTATCAATTGTGTCTTATCTATCCTGTTTATAGTCTTGATCGCCACATGGGTAGTGGGATTCGCCTGAAGGTCTTCCGCTAGTAGAACTTTCCCTGATTGGCCCTGACCAATTGTTTGTAGTAGTCGATACCTCTGATTTATGACTTTTTTATTGGTGTCCTTGTCAAGCTCTAGCTGTAGCTTCAGACAGTCCATCGTGGTCGGGGCGGAAGGAATAGGGATCTATAAGTTGCAATCGATAAGATCAGTCCATGCAGGTTAATGAGCCCGTCAACATTAGTGGTGCTTGCATACAACACCCCGCCTGGGTGACTCCGTGTAAGAGGATACTAAGAAGACAAATTTACAAAACCAGTATGTGGGATGGCCGAGGCCTATTATGTTGCCATTAAGCGGATAATTCTATATCGATAGCTATGCTGCTATGGTAAGCAGAGCATACTAGTTGCAGTCATAGATGCAGTATCGCAGGGATGTCTTGACGGTGTAAACATCAACAAACACATCAAGTGTTCGGAGAAGCCTTCCATAGAAGACTAGCCTGTAATAGATTCACCCTGCCGAGAGTCATCCTTCTCTATCTGCATCTGCCGTGTCTCAGGCTCGTCCTTTTCTTCATTAAGTTCCTTTATAAGCTCTTCCTCCTCCTGCGTCAAGCCCGTGATGTCAGGCGGGATCTCATCCATGCGCACTGAGGGAGCATAATTGAGGTTTCTTAGCTGCTCTAGAATCTCCGTCCTAACCGATTCTAGATACTTCTTGGAATTCTTGTTGTCTAGTCTGCCATCTAGCTGTGGATGTAAAGAGTAGTCAGGACCAAACCAGTCATATGTCGGTATACTTTGGGGAATTTTCGCGTCAAGCTCCACATCATTGAGCACAGATGTCTCGTAGCACCACAATCGGGAAACGTTTCTCGGTGTGTACCCACCACCACCAACCACAAGCATCGGGATGCCAAAGGACTTGATAAATTTGACACATTCTCCATGGGCCCGTATATTAAGGTTGAAGCAGCCGAGTCTGTCGTAGCCCAACGAGTCTGCCCCACACTGTTGAACAATGCAAGTTGGCTGGAACCTCGTGATCAAAGGCTCCATGATCAGTTTGAACAAATGAGTGTATGAGTCGTCATCAATGCCATCTTTTAAAGGAACATTGACTGCATAGTTCTTACCTTTTGCCAAGCCTGTTTCTGCAATAGAGCCGGTCCCTGGAAAGAACTCACCGTTGAACTTGTGGAAGGATACCGTCATCACCCTATCCGTCGTGTAAAAGGCCTCCTGTACTCCATCCCCATGGTGAAGGTCGATATCTATGTACATGACACGGGGATGAACACGTAGGAGGTTCAATATGGAAAGAACAATGTCGTTGATATAGCAGAACCCACTGGGCTCGAACTTTTTTGCGTGATGGAGACCCCCAGACCAGTTGATGGCGATATCGCTCATTCCGTTAATGAGCTTTCGGGAAGCATCAAGAGACGCTCCCGTATATATTCCTGAATAGTCAAACATGCCGTCGAAAATCGGGCAGTCATCACCGATATTGAACTGAGCCAATTTCTCCTCGCTAAGCTTGAATGCTAGCTCAGGAGTGATGGACTGTAAAAAGTCAACATAGTCTTCCAGATGAAAAGCAAGAAGCTCATCTTTTGTTGCTGGGCGGGGTTCATAGAGATCCATCTTTTCATATAGCTTGTACAGAATAACAAGATGGTCTGTCAACATTAGTCTGAAGGGTTTCATAGGATGGTAAGACCCATAATGGTAGCGAGAGACCAGGGGATTGAAATGATAAGAGACATTCTTTAGTTTGCTCTGCCGCTGTGGATAGTATGACGGCGTGTGCTCTTGCGTTTTAGAGTCTGTAGTGAACGTCGTGGTCATGGCCTTAAAGAAACAGTGGTGGTTGTTGACTTCAATTTCACATGGACTGCATGCAAAGTCCTGTGGTCAGTAAATATGAGTTAAAACTTCCCTTCTACAGGTAGTCACAAAAGCTTGGCTTTAGGAGAGTGTAGCAGAAATAGTATTAAGCTACATCCCCGTGAGTCAATATTAACTCGTGATAGTATCTGACCAAAGCATGTTGGTACACATGGTAGATAACTATGGTATACTGCACATAACCCCAAACCAAGCATCAACAGGTCCAAATTCTGTAAACGATTGCTTTGTAGAAGGATAGTGGCCTTCTAATGCTTAGTAGTTCGACTCTTCTGTCTAATTGAGGTGGCCATAGCATCTGTCATTCGTTGTAGCTTGCTTGTTCTGAGATTAGCAACCATACCATACACATCACCAGTGAGTCAGCGGTCAACGAAGAGGTTCAGGCTACTATTCCCACCTATCTTATTCAGATATCAATTCATTTTGTAGAATGTGTATGCCGTTAGTGTAGAAAACGGTCTTCTTAGAACATATATTGTAGTGGACGACATTGTCGTGGGTGCCGGTGCGACATCCTACGCTCGCCACCGACAACCTCACCTGCAAAACTACTACTAACAAGATCATCATTAATGTCAGGTATGTTCACCATCAAAGACCGATCAATGCCAATTTTTTAGCAATAAAGAACTCGCAAACTAACCTCAGGCGCCGCTGGATTTGATAGGCACATTACCATCTTCTCCCCTGAAGGGAGATTATATCAAGTGGAGTACGCTTTCAAGGCTATCAACTCCGCAAGTATTACTTCTATGGCTGTCACTGGTAAAGACTCTGTTGTGATGGTGTCGCAGAAAAAGATTCCTGATAAGCTCTTGGACCCTTCCACAGTGTCATATATGTTCCAAATAACTCCATCCATAGGCATGTTAGCAGTTGGGTCCATTGCTGACGCCAGAAGTTTGGCTCTTAGAGCACGTGCTGAGGCTGCTGAATTCCGCTACAAGTACGGCTACGAAATGCCTGTCCAGAGCATTGCCAAAAGAATGGCAAACATGTCCCAATTATACACCCAACGTGCCTACATGAGACCGCTCGGTGTTGCTATGACTTTCTGTCAAGTCGACTTTGAGGATGAACAAAGAGGCCCTCAACTTTTCAAGTGTGATCCTGCCGGTTACTTCACTGGCCTCAAGGCTGTGTCCACTGGTCCTAAGCAGCAGGAGGCCACCACCTACTTGGAGAAGAAGTTCAAGAAGATGGATCATGTGGATGGTGACTGGCAAGCTACTGCTGAATTCGCTATAACTGCCTTGAGCACGGTGTTGGGTATCGAGTTTAGAAAGAACGATATTGAAGTGGGTATTGCTACCGAAGGTCAATTCAAGATCTTGACTCCTGACGAAATTGATGAAAGATTGGTCGCGATTGCTGAGCTAGACTAAGTGATCGAGTCGGGGGCCTTTGAGGGCTGTTTTTTTAGGAAGAGGAATACACGAATAAACGAATCAAGAAAGATTTAAGGCTGACAGAAACCGAGATTACATCGCATGATCAGAGAGAGAAGCAAGGAAACAAATATCAAATAAATTGAGGTATCAAGCGTAATAACAATAGGGTAAAACTTTTAGGGTTGTGACTGTAATTAACTCCAGCAAGCACTAGAATCACCAAATGTATGGAATGAACAAATATGGACAAGCTTCCAAGTAGCGGTCCCAGTCCTTACCGTACTTTCTCTGGCACTTTCTCTGGTCCCTATAAGCTCTGTGAATTAAGACAATCAAGAAGAAAGTGGGGAAGAACCAAGGGAATGGTGATTGAGTTCCACAGATCAATGCCCAAGCAATGGACTGGTAGTAGTCGGCAGTGTAATGAGCTTTTCTTGCGTACTTGTACCAGCCGTCAGTCAACAAAACGGAACCATCCTCGCAAGTGATGTAAGAAGGATTCTTGAGGTCAGAGTATGGCAAATATGGGAAAGTCTTTCTCAAGGTCGTGTTACCGGCAATGAATCTTCTGAAGCTGTTCTTTTGTCTGTTACCAGTGTCAAAGAAGTAGTAGGCAATTGTCAAGGTAACAAACAAAAAGGTGTTGTAGGCGGTGGACCACTCGTATTCTCTAGGATCAGTGAAAGCCAAGAACAAAGTGCAGTGGCAGTAGGTGTAAGGAACACCAGCGATGTTCCAGAAAATCAACATGAAGCCAAACTTTTCGTAGGCCATATCCCAAGTTGGCACAATCAATTCCTCGCCCTTCGAGCAAGCGTTGGCGTAGAGCCAATGGGCGTAAAGAACAAACCATACCTGAGGCGAGACGTAACCGTAGTCTTCGAATTGTCTCAAGGCGACAGCAAGACTGAGGAAGAACAAGGTGAACCAAGGGATTCTGACCTCGAAGAACATTTTCAAGTCGAGGTACTTACCCAATCTGGGGTTCAAAGGTGCACCCACGAAAAGGTCGTAAAGATGGTTACCAGTCATTCTGTGGTAGTCTTTTGAGACACGCAAGGTGTAGATATACAAGGCAATCAGCAAAACAATACCGTAGACAATAGCGGTATTCATGATCTCACCAAAGTGATCGATGATATAATAGAGCTTGAAGCCTGCGATGTGCAACAAAAGGACAATGACAATGGTGGTGTAGAAGGACCAGATGGCGTTGCAGAAGTAAGGCAATTGTTTACCCTTCAAGTGAGTCAATGGTTGGCCTTTTGTCCAAACGCCCGGGAGGGTAAGGTAGAAAAACATCTGGACAGCAAAGAAGGCGGTAAAAACAAACCACGAGGTGAAGGATGGGACACCATGCTTCCAAACCAAATGGAGGAGCTGTTCACCGAATTGGTTCCAAGACTGGCCAAAAGCGGGCCAAGCTGGTTTTCCATTATAGAATTGAGCACTGATCCACATGTACTCCATGAGCAAAGGGAAGCCAACCATCATGCCCACAGCACCAGCTGGGCCGCCGAACTCGTATTCGATTTCATCTTTGCGCAAGTAACCTGCGGGAGGTTTCTCGCTGGACGGCGTCGATTTGGATACCATATTTAGGATTTTTTTTTTGGTCAAACGAATAAAATGGAGGAGGAGAAAAGAGAGAGAGAGAGAGAGAAAAAAAAAAAAAAAAAAAAAAAAAAAAAAAAAAAAAAAAAAAAAAAAAAAAAAAAAAAAAAAAGAATACAAATAAAAAGGCAAACAAAGCTTGTATAGAAAAATGTCCTTACAAAATCGCGCTTCACTATGTGCCAATTGTTTACGTCGGAGAACACCTAATTTGCGGTTCCGCGAAGCCAGTGTGGGGCATGTTAAAGTTTCAGATTTACTCAAGAAGCGCCAAATTTTGGAATTTTTGTTTTGATCACCTCTACGGTGTTGGGTGCATTCGTGCCTAAGAATTGAAAGATGTATGCGGCAGAGTGCGAGAAATTAAACTGTAGGTATCAGGTCCATATTTCCTTAAGATGCAAATGGCACGTTTTATTATTAAGGAATTGGTAGACGATGCCAAGTAGTTGCAAACCTTTATTATGGTGAATCTTTCCATTGTTTACCACTTCGTCTTCTCTTTCTCGCAATATTTCTTCTCCGAAAACTGCCTCCTTTGTTTTGCTTTGTTTTACCCCTCCCATCACTTGTCGCAGCCTTGGGGTTCGATGCTCGCACGTCAGACGCGCGTCACCTCGTATAAAATGTTAGCACTCCGGGCATAGTCGTCGACGGCATCTCTCCAAAGACAACATACATGAATATACGACCTCCGCTTGTAAATATACGCAATCTTCGTCCGGGGTTTAATTGATCGCAAATCAAAGATTACCATTCTTGAAGAGTCCCCACATCAGTAAAGATCATACTTCCAAAGGCCTGCATAATGTACCGTGTTGGGACGACTGCAAACACCCTCGTCTAGTAACAAGATGCAATGAAGCTGATATGATGCTGCTTCCGATCATAGATTGAAAACCAAAACCTCAATTATGTAGTTTCCACAGCACTTAAGCAAACGGAACAGAGAGCCACTCCACACCAGCTTGGCCATTTCTGCGGTTCCACATTATCCGATCAACTTGCTCCACTGCGTCAATCGATGACCCATTGCCTAACTTAACCAAGCCGGTGAAAAAGAGACGTGTCATCTCGAATTCCTCTTCTTGTTCGATGATAGAAGCACAAAGCCTAAACGCTGACTGCACCATAACGCATCTGTTGTCGAAGCAACTGGCCGGTAGGTAGAAATGCTCACTCTCGGCAACCACCGGCTCTGCAACTGGGCCATTTTTCCTCCTGATAAAAAAGGCCGTTGTAAGAATCTTATCCTTAATGCTCTGCACAAGATGATGGTTCCATGGTAGGCCAAAGAACTTGGTCAGAACATACACCATCAACTGCAACGCATCTGCGTGTAGCTGGTTGCAGGCGTCTATCCATGAATAAGTCGTGGAGTACCCTTGGTCATCTTGGCCCACGGCAAAACACGACAACGGCAACAGATAGCTCTTGTTGATATCCTCTTGTTCCGGATGATCCTTGCTCGATAAAGGAATCTTGTAATCATCCTCTACGCCCTCAACAATCCGCTCTCTAGTCATTTCTGCTAGACAGAACATAATATCCACCACCTGCCTGGATTGTGCAGCCTCTTGGCTATTCGCTTCGAGCTGCTGAAGTGTCTTCTTCATCAATATTATGGTCTTCACTCCGTGCGAGGTATAACCCAAGAAAAGGTTGACGTCCGACAGAGTAGAGGAGATTGCAACAAAGCCTAATCTTTGCAACGACTCGTGGTAGACCGGATTGTTGGTGAAGAGACCGCTTTCTTCAAAGATCGAGTCACCAACGATGTTCTTTGTTGAGCCACCGGCCAGCGAGAACAAAGTTGCCACTGCCTCAAAAGCGAAAAACCACGTCTTTGCTAGTGCCAACTCCATCGATACTTTGGAAAGCTTGGTCATCTGGTCGTAGTGGATGAGCAAGTCACGTGCTCCCCTCAAGTGAACGCCCCAAGATGTGGCAACGGGGCTGCTTAGCTTAGTAGGCATAGCATTGAAGCACGTAGTCAATATAAGCACTGTGAGTAGAAGCCGTTCGATGTGAAGACATCTGGTGGTATTATCTTCATGGGTGTTGTTTTCCGAGAAGGCATCAAAGAGGCGACAGAAGCAGATGCTAAGGTACTCGTTCCGGGAAGACTCGTTTCGTTCGTCGGCTGTCTGGATGTACTGAAAAGTTGCCGAAATTGCCAAAATAGAAAATAACATATGCTGGCACTGGCGCAGATTAAGGAGAAGTAATCTGACCACCTCGTTGGACTTCACTGACGAAGCAAATGGGTATAAATGGTACGAAAGGTTTGTCGTCGTGAGATCTGCCAAGTGTTCCTCCTCGGTCTGCAGCAATCCATTCATTTCCACGCAGTCCCTAATGATTGTTGAAATCTCGCCTTTCTCTGTATCCAAGGACCGATCAAGACTGGTGTTGTCCTGGCCCCTCATGTCCATCTCCTGGGAGCCCATCATGCGATTGATTTCATTGACGAGATCTCCAGCCTCTTGGAAAAGCTGATCCAAGTCTGATAGTTCAAGCTGTGTATCTGGGCTTTTCGTGGCGCTCCGTACAGAGGGAGCAATGTCTTCGGATGTGTTATACCTGAATTTCTCCAAAGGGTCGAAGAAACGGACCTTGAGCCTCTTTGAATTGTTTTGTTTGTGATAATCTGACGTCTTTGAGCCATCTACGGCAAATCTCACACCACTATTGCTCTTATAAACACAGTGCTTCTCTGACCGCTCACAATTACCACATATTGGTGTTCTCTCGTCACACTTGACTTTGCGTTTTTTGCACTCAATACACCCATTTCTCGAGTACTTTCTCTTTTTCACGCTCATCCCATCATGATATTTGACAACACAGCTGTTATTAAGGGCTCAGTGGCCAGTGTGTTGTTGTAACTATGGTGTATCGCGTCAGTATCTTATCTCTAATCTTCCACGCAGGATCAATGCAGCCAAATCTTGCATTTCTTCTACAACTCACTCGCAAAACTAATTTACATTACCGACTTCTACCTATTCTTTTGGAAGAAGTCGCAAAATCAAAAAGATCTCACTGTCTCGTGATTCAGAGAATGTTCTGAATCTTGGTCATGATGCGTCTGCCATGAGGAGTGCTCTTGATGCTAGGTAACAATGGCTGCAAACGAACAGCCAATTTGGCCAAGTTCTCTGACTTGGCAACATCCAAACTTGTTTGAAGAACGTAGTTACCAAAAGGATCATTAATCAAAAGACCAAATTCGTCACTGCAGTTCAAGAGCACCTCCATCACTTGGTCAGTCAAAGGAGGAATCCGCAACGACTTCTCAATGACATTGGAACCAAACTTGTGAAGGGACAACTGAATAATGTTTGGTTTAATGTGCTCCATGATTATTTCAATGGACCTGTCGTCTCCTCTCGATAAAACGTATTGAACAACATAGTTGCCGAATGGGTCCAGCGACAAGTTGGTAGCGTTCTCCGCCACCTTCAATGACAACTGTTTCCGTTGCGCCTTGTTGCCATAGTCCAAACATCTTTGCAAAACACAGCAACCGTGTCTATGAGTAGCGATCTGGTTACAATGGGAAGATGCTGTGTCGAAAATGAACTGATTGTTTGGTGGATCGAACTTTTGCAAACACTTTTGAACCACATGGTTACCATTCAAATCCCTCGAGAGCGAAACAACATGGGGCGATAAGTTGTCGATGATGAGCTGAGTCTCTTCCTGTGTTGAGATACACTCCACCAACTTCTGTAAAGCCCTTGTGCCATGCGGATCCAACGCTATTCTGATGAAGTCAGGAGCAGCGTTTTTCACCAACACGAGTCTTTGGTCGGAGGAAAGATTCTCAAGCAATTTCTGGATCAAGTAGTTCCCAAACGGGTCCACCATCAACTCGACCACCTTCAAGTATATCTCGTTAAAGATCATGGTGGCCGCGACATCATTGGTCAAAACTTCGCATCTCTCACCTGCTTTCTTCTTTCCAGCGGCTTCCTTGCCCAAGTCCAATTGTCTTTGCAAGAATCTGCACCCATGTTGGTCTTTGCATAAGGTGTAGAAGATGCCGCTAAAGTCCTCCAACTTGGCATTGACGTATTTGGACGCATCCTCGCCCTTTCTCCTGTGGGAGTTGTGCATCTTGCGATGAACATTGACGCCTGAATTCATGAAGTGGGGACGGCGATTATTATTCCCAGCAAAACCGTTGGCTTGGGAGGAGTTCAAGCCATTCATCGATTGCATAGACCCTTCACTTTGGTTGCTATCCTGGAATCTGTTGTAGTAGTCCCCCATGCCGTTGATGTTGGGAGGAATTGATCCTGGACGCATGAAAGACGACTGCTGAGGTGGAGGTGGCGCAGGATGCCCGAACGGAGCCAACGGATCAGGCATCATGTCCATTGCTTGCGGATGGGGCAGAGGGCGGTTTGGCACAAACTGTGGATTAATAAATGAGAGATGTGGCTGGTTCCACATGCTATGAATTCCCATCTGCTGTTGCGAAGCAAGGAATTCCGGCATCGATGGATCAACTGAGGGCATGACTCGCTCAGCAGGGGCGGATCTTTTGGTTTGGATATCTGAACCAGAGATCGGGCCAGAGGCATTAGAGCCAGAAGCACCATCAGCTGGGCTGGGAGAAACAAAGTCGCTTTTGGGTTGGTTGCGGAGAGAGTCAAATCCAGGAACAGAATAAAAGTTTCCAAAGGCATACCTTGAATCCAACATTCCGCCAAAAGGATGCATTGGCTGTGGAGATGCATTGGCGGCTGTGGCAGCATTTGTAGCCATGGAGTGGTTGGACTTGGATTCGGGCAACTCAAGGGGAGGCACCAGCATTGCCAAATCAGGGTTTGGTTCTGACATGGGGAATGCAAATGGAGGGGCCGAAAATGGGACAAAGGTGTTGTTCCAAGGCGCAGAAGGGTTTGGAGTGGACACGGTGGGCATTGGAGGAGCCATTGGGCCAGAAGAGTGAATGTTAGCGTTCGCTGAGGGACCTGAGAAGGACGATACCAGTGATGGGTTTGGAGTGAGAGATCCCATCGACGACACACCTGGAAGAATCTGAGGAGCCACGATGTTAGACACTAAGGGCTGCAGCACCATCGTAGTGGCAGATTTGGTCAGGACATCCTCCTGAGGATGGGAATGAGATGCCGAAGAATGCGAGATGGAGTTTGAAGTAGACTTGGAGATGGACGATTGGGGAGCCGGTTTTGGCAGATCTTCCAACTCCTCATCTAGGTTCAATGTGCCCAAAGTTCCCACGATATCCAAGTCTGACGCGGAAGGAGGCTCGGCATCGACTAGGGAGTTGGAGGAAAAGTCATGGATAGAGTTATCAGAAGAGGTATGATTCTCCGCATTAAAGAAAGACAGGGAGCCGTCTTTGTTGAAGAAACTAGACACTAAGGACTGAGATCTAGGGGAGTCAGGCATAGCAGCTTTCACGAGATTGGGCAATTGGAGGCGTTTGGTGGCTGTTTTGCACTTGGCGTTTCAAAAGGTTCAAAACAATATGACAAGATAGCTAGTGTACAGATGCTAATATACAAAGAATGCAATTCACCACTATGGGGACTAATGTACAATAAAAAGATAAAAAAAAAAAATGCAATGCAAAAGCGTCGGCCTCAGATGAAAGGAGCTATAGGTAGTATTGCTGATGGGATAAAATGATGTAGTAAGGGGACGCGTCAAAAGGACGGAAAAATGTCAAAAATGGCTGTTTTTTGGTGTTAATAGCGTTTTTTGATGGGATGGAAGGGGGAGTTAATTGATGGATGATGATGGAAGTGAGGGAGATGTGCCTGGATCAGAGATGAAAAATGAGAGCTGAGGAAGAAAAAAAAAAAAAAAAAAAAAAATGAAAAAATGAAGAAATGAAAATTACAAGTGAAAAATTATGATTGAAATTTTTTATGAACATAAAAGCCCTTATATTTCAACCACACTAACAGAGGCAAATTTTGTACTGCTATTTATGAATTAGTTCCTCGTAGTATTAACTTCGTTTTTCGCTCTCTTTTACTACCCACTTGTGTTCCGTGGAGCCTTCTTTCAAACTCCGACACCCTTAATAGTTAATGTACCGCGACAGGCAGTGTAGGAAGAACGCATAAAAAAATAAATAAAAGAAAAAAATAACTAAAAATCAAGAACAAAAATCAAGAACAAAAGTCATAAAGAAAAAAAGTATATACAAACAACGTAGATGATCACAATCTACACTCCCTCTTCTAGATTCGCCATAGTGCTTAGAGCCTCAAACTTTAAACCAGCCGCGAATACTGTTATATTCCTCCGTCAACGGTTGGTTGTATGCAGTACGTGTGAATGAAACTTCCCCAAATTATTGGCAACTTCACTCACCATTAAAATCACAGATATATTCCACTAATCTATCGGCGGTTTGCTCGTGCTACGCGGGCCGTGTTTTCGTCATGAAAAGCGCGACTTTCGTCAAGTTAAAAACGTCACGTGATTCTTGTTATCACGTGCCATCCACTTCTTTTACTATACACATTGTTGCATAGCTTCTTCTGAATAAATTTGACTTTAGTAATTTTACAGATTCAAAGCTTGTTCTAATTCAAGCTGACCTGCTGCATTCATCCTTAGAGCTTGTTTCTGTAAACCCGTACACCGCTTTTCCTACCCCAAGACGGGGTAGGCAGGGGGGCATATCTTGTGGAGGAGTTGCATGTATAAGCAGAAGCTATACTCTAGAGCTAATGATAAAGACATGAGAGTCTTCTAACTGGTTTTTCATTGGTTTTTTGACAACTTCAACTTTTGGTTTGTACTTTTTCCCGACTTCATCATAAAACATGAAAATACCCAAAAGAGTACCACAAAAGATCTACGAAAGCATTCGATGTAAACCATTTCTGCTTTTGTTTTCCTCCTTATTCCATTTCTTTCATTTAATTTTTTTTTTTTTCTTTTTTTTTTTTTTTTTTTTTTTTTTTTTTTTTTTTTTTTTTTTTTTTTTTTTTTTTTTTTTTTTTTTTTTTTTTTTTTTTTTTTTTTTTTTTTTTTTTTTTTTTTTTTTTTTTTTTTTTTTTTTTTTTTTTTTTTTTTTTTTTTTTTTTTTTTTTTTTTTTTTTTTTTCATTTCTTTTAAGTTATGCTTCATCGTAAATTTCTTATCCTTGTTTCTTGTGCACTCCCCGTAAAGTCGCAAAGACCTGCCTGTAGATTGTCTGGTGATTTTCGTACGTTGTATTTTTGCAATGCACCGACAATACGAAATCCAGACTGGCATATTTCGCCTTAGCCAAAGAATCCGACAAAGATTACAAAAACCAAACTTGCAAGCAATCTTTACAAATGTGAAGCTGACAACAAATGTGATACCTTCCCCATTTAGCTTATAGAATAACATTGTTTTAGTCACCAGTACTTGGCGCCCAAATTTCCCCCCACCACGTTGTAAATAATCAAGTTCCTGCATATCCACATGAAGCAGTATATGATTGCTGCAGATACAACAAATGTATCGAAATGACGACACAATTGTCTGGAGAAATTACATCAAATCATTTAGTCCTCTTGCTCTTCCAAAAAGAAATCAACTCCGCAGATGATTGAAATAAATGTCGTGAAACCATATTGCTTATAATTTTAATCATTCTACTTTTAGACTTCCATCTTTACAATCTCGTTTAAATCATTATCTATTACTAACTATAATACGAAAATTAATCTCAAATATGACGACGGGAAATTGGGGAATCAAATAAAAAATGGGAATTTGTTAAAAAGTCCTATTCCTAAATTAGGTGGACTTTTCGTGCTGTGTAGAGACTCTAGCCATGGAGACCATGAAGTCTTCGAGGGTTCTTCTGTCTGGAGAGGACTTCTTGCCGGATCTGCCGTTACACAAGTCATCGAAAGCTTGAGACTCCGACATGAGGTAGTAAGCACCACCCATGACACAGAAGACACCGAAAGAGAAAATCCAGGTTCTGACAACAGTAACGATGTCAGTCCAGTTCTGAGACCACCAGCCGAACAAGGTAAACATGGTGGCAATGATATCAACGGCAGCGACTGCACCAGCCAATTGCCAAGATGGGATGGAGGACCAGAAAGGACCTTGGGCTCTGGTGATGAAAATCAACCAGTTCTCAGTCAAGGAGATTTGCAAGAACAAGATACCATCAATAGAACCGAAGTTTTGGACAATACCACCCTTTGGCAAGAACATGGTGGTCAAGGTAATCCAGGTACCGACAGCCAAGATAACACCCAAGACAATAGACATACCCCACAATCTTGGAAGGTTCCACTTGACAGGAGATGGGTCGAATGGAGCATTGTCGTAAGCGATAGCCAAGGTAGCAACATCAGCGAAAATGGCAATAAACACAATCAAGTTAATGTCCAAAGAGTGGTTCAAGATAGCAATCCAGAGACCCAAGAAGATTTCCAAGTGCAAAGACAAAGCAATACGGTACACCACGTAGGCGTACATTCTGTGGAAAATCTGTCTAGAGGTCTTCAAAGCATCAATGATAGCAGACAAACCTGGGGCCAAGAAAACAATATCAGCAGCAGAACGAGCAGCATCGGTAGCACCCTCGACGGCAATACCAGTGTCAGCCTTCTTCAAAGATGGAGCATCGTTAACACCGTCACCAGTCATGGCAACCAAGAAACCTCTAGATTGCAAGATCTCAACAGCGTTGTACTTGTGTTGAGGGAAAACCTCAGCGAAACCATCAGCCTTCTCAACAAAGTCAGCAATCTCAGAACCGGCCATGTCACCACCGCCGGAAAGACCCAAACGGTCAGCATCGTAGATGTTAGTACCAAGACCCAATTGTCTACAGGTTTCCTTAGCAATACCGACGGCATCACCAGTCAACATCTTGACAGAAAGACCCAATCTTCTAGCTTCAGCAACAGTGGCAGCAGTGTCATCTCTTGGAGGGTCCATACATGGCATGATACCCAAGATTTCCCAGTGGCCTTCACCTCTCTTTCTAGCGACACCAAGGGATCTGAAACCTCTGGAAGCAAACTCAGCGACAGTGTTTTGGTAGTTCTCGTGGACGTCCTCTGGGATTGGGTGGTCATCCTCAACAGTCTTCAAGACGAAAAGTGGAGCACCCTTGACACAAACAATTCTCTCGCCCTCTGGGGACTCGACAATAGCGGTAACCTTCTTGGAAACAGGATCGAAAGGCTGGAACTCCAAAACCTTGTACTTGGTCAAAGCAGCCTTAGCTCTTGGGTAGTTAATCAAAGACTTCAAGAAGGCCTTGTCAATAGCGTCCAAACCCTTCTTCTTTCTAGAAGCAGCCAAACAAGCAGTCAACATCAAGTCGTCAGCCTCAACACCCTCGACAGTGTATGGCTCGTGCAAGGAAAGCTTGTTCTTGGTCAAAGTACCGGTCTTGTCAGAACACAAGATCTCGACACCAGCAAGAGACTCAATAGCAGACAACTTTTGGACAATGGCTTGCTTCTTAGCCAAGTAAGCAGCACCGACAGCCATGGTGGTGGTAACAACAGCTGGCAAACCGACTGGGACACCAATAATGGTGATAGCCAAGGTGTATCTCAAGATGGTCACAATTCTGACGGTTCTGTAGAAACAAGCAACCCAGACAAGCAACAAGGTAAGGATAACCAAAACCAACAAAATAGTACCAATACCGTTCAACACTTCGGTAAAGTGACCAGAACCACCGGCAGCCTTGTTAACCAAAGCAGCAGCACGACCGACAAAAGTGTTGTCACCAGTAGCAGTGACAACCATGAAGGCCTCACCAGTCTTAACGGTAGAAGAAGAGTAGGTAGCGTCACCGTGTCTCTTGTCAACAGCCAAAGACTCACCAGTAATGGCGGACTGGTCAACTTGCAACAAGACATCCTCAGAAACAATTCTACCATCGGCTGGGATAACGGTACCATCTTCCAATTGCAAGATGTCACCTGGAACAATCTCGTTAGCCTGGACCTCAACGAGAGAACCGTTACGGACAACATTGGCGGTGTTAGCCAAAGTCTTCTTCAACTCATCGACAATAGAACCAGCTTGGAATTCTTGGATGAAACCAACACAAGCGTTCAACATCAACAAACCGCAAATAACACCGAAATCGACCCAATCTTCCAAACCGGCGGCCAAGATGGCAGCGGCTTCCATAACAAACTGAATAGGACCAACGAAAAACATAACGAACTTCAAGACCAAGTTCTCCTTTTCCTCGGCCATTTGGTTCAAACCGTACTTCTTTCTTCTCTTGTGGACATCGTCCTCAGACAAACCCTGCTCAGGGTTGGTTTGCAATAATTCATCTGGAACAGCCTTGAAAGTACCGGCGTTGCTTTGTTCATCTTCGTCCTCAGCATCGAGGTTGTGGTTGGATTGCAAGTCAATGATCAACTGGTCGATATCCTCATCCTCGTCATCATCGACAGGCTTGCCAATCTTCTCGTTCGTTGGTTCAGTAGCAGACATTTTTTTTGTAACTCAACTACAAACACTGATGCGAGTAAAGACACAAAAAAAAAGGCGGGAAGGAAGAAGGAAAAAGAGAAGGGAAAAGACTAGTACAGCTTAGGAGGGAAATCAACCCTTTATATTGGATTCGGCGGGGCATTTTCTTTTACTGCGTCGAGTTGCCGACATGGAAGATGAAATGAGGGAATTTTTTTATAAACAAACTGGCCGTTTTGGGCAAGCATGTCGGAAAATAGCGAACCAGGTGCACTTGCAGCACGACGCACGTCCGGCCGACATATATGCCGGAGAATGTCGTGTGTCTTCTTTCTTTTTTTTTTTTTCTTTCTTTTGAGGTTAATAAAAAAAAAAAAAAATTGTGGTTCCTCACAATATTCGGCTTCCTATTCGCTGACGCATATTGGATATTTGTTACGTTATCGTAGTCGGAATCCAAGCCCTAGCCCTAATCGGAATGGAGATAGCTTTTTGATAAAAGAAAAAAAAAAAAGAAAGAAGAAAAAAAAAAAAAAAAGAAAAAGAAAGTATAATTCGGTGAAGGAGGCTACGAAACGTCATGATAGTAATGCCATGGCAAATATTGGGTTGTACGATGAATAGATAGTATATGGAAGTGAGACACAAGGGAAGTCAAGAAAATATACAAGTAGAATAGTTGCTGCCGTGGAATGAAAATGTGTATACTTGAAACACTTGACAGGTAATATTTTGTTATGGTTAACAGAAGACTGACCCCCGCAGGAAAGTAATAACCAGGCAATGTTACGTTGTGTTGTGGTGGAAGCGCTACGGGGAAACCATTCGGATGCTCACCCAAACACAATAACAATAACAAAAAAAAAAAAAAAAAAACTAAATTAAATTAAATTAAATTGAATTAGAGAGAACCAATACCGAAAGAACAGTAACATAAAGAAGTTAACAGAGAAAACTTCTAAACTTTAGACATTTCAGTAATATCTCTATACATGGAAAAAACTCCGCAAATGTCTTTAATTTCCCGTTTGTAAAAATACCCATTATCTTTATTATTTTTTTTTTTTTTTTTTCTTTTGTTTGTGTATTTCTTTTTTGTCGCTCTTCTGGATTTTCTTTTTCGGGTAGGTGCCCACTAATTAAACCATGGCCAGCAGGCGGTCAAATTCAGTGAGCCAGCAGTGCGAAGACGAGATTGGTGGGGCTTTCGCAAGCACGAAAAAAAGAAAAACCAAGCAGACAAAAGAAACAAACGACGAATATCACTGGACCGCAATATGTGAAATCGGAACTAATAGCTACGGCTAAATCAGAACATCTGAAACCTTCAACAAGAAAAATCACGAAGCCCGCAATCCCGGTAGGTAACGCGGCTAGTAGGGTTTCAACTGGAACGGACGAAAACTTAGGTTATTACAAGCATCAAGGGTAAACAATAGAGAAAGGTGAGGCAGTTAGCAGCGCTCAATCTATTATAATTACGTAGTGAGGCACTGATATCAAGAAAAGAAGGTGAGCACTCTTTGCTTGCTTTATATGTATTTATTTTTTTAAAAATAAAATTATTCTTTTTTTTTTTTTTTTTTTTTTTTTTTTTTTTTTTTTTTTTTTTTTTTTTTTTTTTTTTT